>JADDOH010008763.1:0-118530 GCA_016648135.1 Agrypnia vestita
TCACTTCATTTCGTGGTACTACAATTACTTCACTTCAAGTAGTTTTTACTACAATTGTAGTGTACACTTTGTAGTCTTCAAACTGGTGAACGTGTGTGTGTTGTAGTCTTCATTTTGAAATGTAGTTTTTCCCTTCGCTAATTGGCAGCATTTAAAATTCCAACGCCTGTTTTTTTTCGCTTTAGCACCGTTCAAACATATTGGAATTCTACCATTTCCCTTGTACATACAAAGGCATAAATATTTTAGATCGATAATACAATGCGTCATAAAATAATAATTACGCGCTGAGGGAGTAATTATTCCCCTTCTTGTATCTCCCTTTGCCCTCAACACTACATGCCCTGATGTTTACTCACTAATCATTAGTTCACCCTTGATTACAGAAGCATTTGCTTTGTACGCAAGTTCTCACTATAAACAAGCGTGGATGTGCAATTCCACATAACATGCGCATGTCTTATGAGTGCTTTCCAGCGGCGTGCAGTCAGTAAAACGTTTATTTTAAATAGTCCGCGTAAAAATGTATACTATCGTTAATATTTCCTCTTAGATGTTGGATATTAATGTCAGAGGCGAACGTCCTAATCATTTGACTGCATTGCTTGCCCAACGTAACTTGGCGTGCGGCGAATTTTGAACTAAAACCCGCCCCGCCCGCACCCGGCGGGAACCCCTCGCCCTGTCATTCAGTTCATTCTCTTCTTTGCTCGGGAGCTGTGACATCTTGATTACCAATATACACTGAATTATCATGTCCAAAACATCCTAAACAGTCCGGGATGGTGCAAGAACAATTGCCAATGAAGTATTAAAATTTTGTGAAGCTGAAAAAGCGAATAATGGACCGATATTACCGTTTGACAGTTTGATAGATAGAACGACCGCCATTACTGCATGGTTTCTTTAGTGCTGCCCGACCAAATTTCTGTATTTAATACGACACCGGTCACCGGACATTCTGTACATTATGTATTGTGTAATAAATTTACACCCTGACATCTTCTTTTACGCGATAGGGACGCCCTCCCTCGCACGCCAAGTTATAGTGGTACGTCTATACAAGCATACCTCTGCTCCATTAAAAAATTACGTCAGCACTGTTGGCTCTACAACCCCTGGTGGGTCTTGGCCTCTTCAAGAGTCTTCCTCCACTGATCTCGGTTTTGTGCCAGTTCTGGATCTCCAAGGTAGAAAACATTGTCGTTTCATTTTAGTTTTAGACTTCGTAAGGTCTATTGATCTTGAATTGAGCAGAAATTTTATAATTTTGGTGACTTTTAGCTCCTCAAACTTGGTAAAGAGCTCATTGTTGTAACGCCTGCGCCAACATTGCCTAGAACTGGTACAAAGACATGCCTCAAAATTTAGCTTTTAAAAACGTCCAGGGCAGTTTGGATTTCATCTGATTAGGGAGGTAGAAATAACATCGATTTGCGCCTCTGGGTCTCTTCTGTAGTTATTTCTGTATTAAAAAATTACATAATCAGAAATTATTCAAAACACTTTTGTAGTTCCGAAACCCTATAATAAAAAACAAGTTGAACAAAAGCTTACATGTTTTAAGAAAAAATAAATATGCTTATAAGCTTTAGACACCTACCTATTTCAATTTATTTGGTTTTATCAAAATCATTTTATCATTTAAAATTTAGAATTGGCGTGTTGCGTTAATCCAGATTTTTAAGCTATCAAAATGTTGTTATTGTGCTTTATAAATCATTCGTAAGTAGGTAGGTACTTACGCTAATCTGCGTCCAGTGTCCATAACTCTCTTGCAATATGCCTTCCAATTTCGCCTAAAAAATTGCCTGAAGCTATCTAACTAGCATATCTTGGGAAGAATAAAAAGATCATTATTAGCCGAATTAATAAAGCAGAGAGAGCATATAGGGTTTTAAGGCGAAAGGGCCTCTCTAATATGATGTTATACAGCCTTCTTCTTCTTCTTCTTCTCTTTCGTCCTTCCTTGTTAGCCATTTCTTCCCCCCCCCCCCACCATAGAGGCTTTATCGCTAGGAGATGCGTCCTCAGATGGCGGATAGGGGAAAGTTCGCCAGATATGGAGGGTAGGAGGGAAATAAAATACATCTCGCAGACCAACAGGCAGTAGCGTCTGACCCGTAATGGGCGGCGGCTACAAACAGCGTCTGTTCCCTGTGTTAAGGGCGACTGATTTCAAAGAAAACTCACCAACCCGTCTGGCAAGCGTGGTATTTTAACCGGTCGTATGCCGCCCGTGCGTAACGCGGAATGTACGCTGTCTGCCGTGCAATTTCGCACACGATTGCTGTTTTTTTAGACACTTTTTTGTGATGGTTATATTCATGTAAAAATCAACAATAATCGCTAAGAAGTTGCAGTTTCTGGTTTTTCAATATACAAGCTTCAATAATTACTTGTACAATAATTACTTATTCATTAATTATGGAAATATGTAACGAAATTTACTGTCAAAAATGTACGCACATGTTTATCTATTTAAACCGTGGAAGCAATAACACTAAAGATATTGTAATTCAATATTTTCGTTCTAAATATATCAAATAATGTAAAAATACTTAATTTTAACACTTTTTATTTAAAACAAACACACTTTTTTAACAGATACCTAAATAACACAATTAATGCGCGGTTCGAAGACTACATTTGGAATGATTTTTTGTCCGGTTTATGTGGTAAATGAGGTTACTGACGAATAGAACTCGTCCATTCATTAAAAAAATTGAGATACAACCAATAATAAGCTTTGAAAACCCATAAACAGAAGTAAAATACGTAAAATTCGCATACATGTCTAGAGAGCGCATATCTCAGCTCCGGCATACAGAGGGTACAAAAATAGTCGCGTAGATTTGGCATACGACCGGTTAAAGCCAAACCCCTTCCAAATTAATACAGTCTTAGAATATAAAATTAAATACGTATTATTTTATGAGTCTTAGGCGTCTGATACACATGCTTCTTTAGTGGCACGTGAGCATGCGCAGTATCGACCTTGACAGTGGCATGCTTATTAGTGGCATGTGTGTACGCACATTGCTAGAAATGAGCATGCCACCTGCTTATAAATCAACCGCCGATTGATTTATAAGCATGCCACTGTCATTCACCATAGAGAAGGGGTGTCTTTGGAGCATGTGTGAACAGACTTGCTTATTTATGAGCATGCTTATGTCATTCGCGGGCTTCGCGGCTAGTATTATCGATGCGATCTTCTCAGTCCGCGACAGATGAAACAATTATGGCGCGTTGGGGAGATGATAAAACATTACTTTTCGTAACTTATTATAGGAATCACGAATGTCTGTGGAATACTCGGTCACCGTTGTGTAAAAATAATATAGTGAGAAATAATGTTTACGAAACTTTATTAATAGGCATGAATGATTCAAATCTTACAATAAAAATTATATAAACTAAAATCAAAAATGTGCGGATGGAAACTCGGGAACTTTTTTGATTTATTGGTTGACTTGAATTTTCTATTTCAGTTTGCAAAGTTTCCATTTTGAACAAGAGCGTCTCTATTCTATGACAAGAGCATGCCACTAATAAGCATGTGTTTTGATTGTTAGCTTTGGGCATGCTTATTTATGAGCATGCCACTAATAAGCATGCCAGTAATGAGCAAGTGTGTACAGTTGTTAGGGCATGCTTATTAGTGGCATGCTCATTAGCATGCCAGTAAAGAAGCATGTGTATCTGTACCTTAAACACACTATACGTAACGGCAGACAGCCCATTTATTGCCCTTGTGAAATCTTTTAAATTTTCTGATAAATATTTTACGAATATACCTCTTCATGTGAAGAACATGCCAGCTCCTTATCTTCACGTCTGCACGCCATGGCCGAGTAAATGGTGCCGGAAATCTAACTTCCCGATCAAAGTTTTGTTTTAAGATCCGTTAAAATCAATACGGCTGTGTACGTGTGTTATTTCACCTTCATCAGCGTTGTCTATTGCTTATATATTTAGTACTTAAGAGGTCCCAGTACACGATTTTCGTATTTGCTCTCGATTTTCTAAATTTAACGTAAACTTATTAAATCATTTTGCAAAACCCATAGCTAAACAATCCAACCGAAGTCTGATTTGAAAGAAAAATGATATTTTAACAGACTATACGATTTAATTAATTGGAATTCTTGAGTATGAGGTATTTTTTGAATATTTTTATATTAATGACAATGAAATTTTCCTAGTACGCATGTAAAATATAATTAAAATAATCGATGTTTTAATGGTTTTATGGATACTGCAATATAGGAAACAAAAAATTAAAAAAGATATATTTAACAACTTGTCGAAAAATATTAATGTCTGAACGGCACCACATACGTTAAGGGTAGAATAGGATATACGATACCCTTTTGGGGAACCGGAAACAAGACAAACCTAAACAGACAGCAAAATAAAATACTGAAGATGTTCCACAATTTGAAATGCCTGACATCAATCGAAACGTGTATCGAATAATACAGCATCAAACGTTGACGACATTAAAAAATCGAAACACTAAAACTCATTCACAATTCAAAAGCTAGCAAATGGCGAAATACAAGACTAAAATACACGAAAATCATCAACACTACACTAGAATGGCTCAAAACTACCACATGACTCAAGCCAAAACAAAAACAGGACAATCACGAATGATTTGTATTGGATTAAAATTATACAACGACCTACCACAACAGATCAAACAGTTAACTACTAATCATTTCAAAATAGATGTGACAAAAATGCTAAAAACGCCAAATATAACAAAATGTTTTGTGTCCTTATTATATTTTTATATTGATGTATGTAAAATGTTACCCATAGACCTTTCAGGTCTGTGTCATATTTTAAATAAAAAATTAAATTAAATAAATCAAGCGCCAATCACTTTGACACTTTTATTAACTGCCACCAAAATAGGTAGGTACTATGTCAGATGTGGCGAACCTTTTTGGGTCCGCGTGCCAAAAATCCTCAAATATTATTCATCGATTTTGTGACGTGCCCAAACAGTAAAAAAATTAAACAAAATTTTATTTACAAGTTTAAAAATTACAATACAGTTTCTTAAAAATAAAATCGTAATCAATAAACATACACATTGGATATTTATCGATGAGATTTTTTCTGTTGTACATTTGATAACAAATTTATATCTGGTTCATATTTTGTCACTTTTAGTAATACACGCGACCAACTGGATTCATCAGTCATTCTTTTTTTGAATTACGTTTCATGAAATTCATTTCTGAAAATAATGACTTACAAGCAATGTAGAAAAGAAAATTGATAACATTGCTCTCGCTAGTTTCTTTAAATCGCTATAGATTTCTGGAATGGCGTTCCAATTTTTCATTATTTCTTCTTCTGCATATTTATTAATTATGTTCGTTAATCGATCGCTTTCAATTATTTAAGCATTTAAAAAATATTTTTGAACTTGGAAATCGTTCGCGTGCCTTCCAAATTCTCAAACGTGCCACCTCTGGCACGCGTGCCCTAGTACTATGTACCTCTTTTGAGAAAAGAGTTTTTTTTTGCGGCAACATTTAGGCATGCTAGATTTCATTGCGCTCGACGCCCGTGTCTCATGAATACTATCGTCTGCTACCAGTGTCAGTGGCTGGAAATCCAAAATGATGAACATGTTTTATATTGTATTTGTTGCGTTTTTAATCGTCGACGATCGTGAGAACAATCGTGACAATGGTACTCATGAGAACAGCCTTAACTTTCAAATCTTCTTCGGTGCAGGTTTCTCAGATAAAACATGATGAAAGTTGCGTCAATGACAGTATACAAGGATTCAAAATTAATTATAGGTTACTCGCCAGGCAATCGTTTATTTCATTTTTCAAAACTTGTGCACGCAAGAAAAAAATAGAAAAAATCCGAAAAAAGTCAAGCCGCCAATAATTAAAAAAGAACTAAAAAAAAGTGTTGTTAAAAAATCTATAAATATGATTGTAGTTTATAGAAATAAACTTTTTTACACCACTTTTTTATTGGAAAAAATTCAACATGTTTCAAAGTTGGTCATGTTGAATTTTTTTCAATAAAAAAGTAGCGTAAACAAAATTTATTTCTATAAATTATAAGTACAATGTCACCACAAAATAATTTTGCTGTGTTTGAAGAAGAAGCTAAAATATGAATTAACAATACTTTTTGACAGTTGAATGAAAAATTGAAAACAGCGTAGTCGATGATGGAAATGACTTATCGAGCAGGAAATATTCGCGTTGACCTAGAAATAATTAACGGAATAAGTTGTGTAAATATCACGATCCGTATCGTTTGAGAGTTTTCGCTGCTTCAAACAAACCTCCACTTTATAATTAATATATATCTCTCTCAATGCTTTACAACATAGCATACAATTAAAAACAAAAAATTGCCGTTGAACAGAAGTTGGCCTGTAATACATGCCTGTGAATCTAGAATCTAGAACCTCGTTCATTATAGCGTCTGTTCATCCAGGCCTAAAGCCTCCAAAAATCTTATAATTAGAGAAAGTATCTTCCCATGCGTTCATTTTAGTATATGTGTTTATTGTAAGATTTTTCATTACAGCATTGTTTAACTATATTTCTAGCTACAACATTTTTTTCTTTAATAAACAAAATATTATTACTGTACTGTGACTGTATTCAATATAATATAATTAATACATATTTATATTACACGCTTACCCACTTTTAAACTATTTTTTTTAATAATTTTTTTTTTTACATCCAGACCCACAAAACATCACATTGATATTTGTCTGTAGGTGCATCAATACATATATATAAATAAATTGTATTTACCAGAAATACATTCATATTAATTAATTACAATAGATCTTATAAACTCAAATACAAATCAACAATATAATACAACAATACAAGAAAAAATACAAATATTACCAAAATCAAAATAAGTCTCTTTTATTTAATAACATATTCATTAATTCTGTATTTTTCCCTTTTTTATTAATATCCATTTTGACACGACATGGGATTTTATTTAATATTTTTGGTATGACATATTTTAATGTTCTTTGTCCATATTTATTTATGACCTTCGGTATTCGTAGTCCTTCTTTAACCGTAAATCTGGTACTATGTTTATGAATCAATCTATGCTTATATGTCCCATCTTCATGATATCGTGTAATTAGTTTGTACCACAAGATAGCATTAATTGGCATAGAGCCTTGTTTCTTGAAGAGTTCCAGTATATCTTTAGAAGCCCTTTCTTTATTTATTAATTTTATAGCCGAATTTTGAATATTTTGAATTTTTCTAATATTAGTTTTGCAAGTTAGACCCCAGCTAGTTATTCCATACCTTATTACCGATTCCGCTAAAGATTGATATATAGTTTTCATAGTCGGTATCGGAACATAGTATTTAATCTTGTGCATACATCCCGATACAGTTCTCAACCTCTTACATATAATAGAATTTATTCTGGTGTTTAAAAGTGGGGGCATTATCATATATGTATATATCTATTATTAATGTAATCATTAGTGTAAGAAATGAGAATAAATAAGTAAGAAATAGACAAAGAAACGTTAGATTAAGTTTAAAAAATAGAGACATTAAATTAAGTAAGTAAGATATAAACGATATAAGAAGACAAAAATGTAAGACAATAGATTAAGTAAATACGATATAGGTACACAAGGAAACATTAAATTAAGTTATAAAAATTAAGAAGGTATTGTAATAACATTAAAAAATATGTATATATTGATTGTTTTTGGTAAGATTTTTTTCATTGCGTCAATATGATTGTTTTTTGTAGAAGATTTTTCAATTTAGTTTTGAAATTTGTATAGTTTTTTCCGTCTTCATTTCATTGGGAAGAGCATTAAGGAATGTATATGATTATCGTATTAAGATTGTCTATATTACACGCCTTAACATCCGAATATTCCATCTTGTTATTATTGATTTATTATCATCCATCTTAAAACATTGTAATGACCTACTCATACATATATATAAACTGTGTTTGAATGTAACAAAAATTTAATACGAACACTTAACGACACTTTATATTATTATCAAGAAAAATACGTTGTGCAAATTATGTTATGCCATGGCACTCTGCTACTCGACGTGATAAGAATTGTAAATTAAAATTTCAAAGGTCAGGCATGCTGTAAAATCTACTATGTTGGGTCAACTCAGTTGTACAACTCTAAAGATAAATGCTTATCGTCATCGGACGAGGGTATTTCAAAACTTGAGGAATTTATTGGTTAATATTTCATATTTTTAACTTACTTAGTATTAGCTTGTGTTACCATAAAAACTTTTGCCAAAAATCTAAAAAGGATGAATATAATAATATTATTCATCAATTTCCATCCAACTGAAACTTCATTATTATCTACTCATTCAATTAGTGTGAGAGAGATCCAATAATATATTTGTCTTCTTAAAAATTTTTTTTTCATCGTAGTTGACATTCAACATGTCAATTTTATATCGAATAGAATTTAATTATTTTTTAAATAGAGTTGTGAACACGGAATACGTGTCCCATCAATATTCTAACTATTTTCAAAATAAGTATAATATATTTTAAAACTACTACTGCTTGTGCTATGAAAATAGAACTAACTTGTCCTGGAATGGGGCTCGAACCACCGATCACAAGGTGAGCTCCAGGACCACTACACCAACAAACTACTCGCTTCTACTTTTTCTTTTACAACTATGTTAAGCGAATTCTACTAAAATTCTACTAAAAAATAAATATGTACCAAGTTTTTATTATACTCCCTTTCTCATTTACTAGTGGAAACTGGTTTGGCGCTTAACCTACGCGTTGGGCTTCGGTCGGGCGACGCTACGAAAGGGGTTAATAAAAAATTTCCAAAAATCCAAAATTATACTATAATCAGGTCTAGTGTCTACCAGATGCGTCGCAGTCTCTTCGTACAACTTAGTAAGTTGAACTATAATTATTATTTTTTTAAATGAAAATTTGATAGATCTTCTTGACCGTCGCCACGAGTCTGCTTGCAAAGTTTCAGTTCGATTGGATCACGGGAAAAGAGTTAAAAATCGATCCAAAGTTTTTGCGTCAAGCAGACAAGCAGACGCCACGAGTTAAAATAAAGGTAGTAAAATAATTATTTTTAGTTATAATTAGCTTTACATGATTTATTTTTCAATAATAATTTTCTACTTGCATAAATATTAACTTTAAGTTGTGCATATTCACAGAAGCACTCGTATAGCACGTTTAATTGGCTCGATAGCCTTGTCACTTATTTTTCTTCTTCATTGGTGGCTTCAATCAAACGAGACACTGCACCTGCGCAAGCACCATCCCCCGAAGCTGATGCCAACACCAGGGTGTCTCCAGCGAGATGCAACGCATCCATCCATTCTTTGATGTGAATGCACCAGATTTACTAGCACTATTACCTACTGTCCAAGTCTGCAACATGATGATTAAAAAGATAAGAGTGCCAACCAACATTATTTCGATTCCTTATTTGATATGTCTTTGAGTAACTTGATAAAGTAGACATGGGAATAAAAATGTAAATAGTGGTGATACGACCAATACTACTTTCACGAATACGAATATCAAACCTACTGTTCGGCGAATACGAATACTAATAATACAACAAGGTAATAAATAATACACCACTGTTCTTTTTTTACTGAGATTTAATAGTTAAAATTTACCAATGGCAAATTTTTGTTCAAAAAGCACAACATTTGTAACTTCTCAGGCGCTCTTTTATCCGTTAGACGATTTCTTTTATCCGTTCGTACATTCCGAGCGGTCGAAAATAACCTTTCTGAGGCGACATTTATGAAAAATACTTTTAATTTAATTTAATTTGAAATTATTTTATAACAGTTAACACTTATACACACAACGGAAATAAAATGGAAGGAACAATACGTATTACTAAACAAAAACTGCATGAAATGAGCACCTAATCTTATTGATAACCCAACGAAACTAGATGAAAAAACTCATTCTATGCTGTGAAACAAGTAACAATTAACAACATGAGAACTCAACAAATCCATTCATTCAATGTTAAGGGAATCCCCGATAATAGAGTGCGTAGGTGTATTCGGATACGAATATTCGGTAAATATCTACTATTCGGCGAATACGAATATTCGTTTACGTATTCGTTGCATCACTAGTAAATAAATAGCCTTTAATATTCTTAATTAGTTAATTAATCTTTTTAGACGATAATGTTAACATTTTGATATGCGAGTTAAATGAGTTTTGACTGAAATGCAAACACATCATTATGTGGGTATAAAAGTAAAGGCAGCAATATTAAAAAAAAAAATGAATATAACACTAAAACTTTGTTTTTTTTTCCACTATTTTATTTTTGAGTATAACACAATATGTTTCGAAAACCTCCGTTTTCTTCTTCAGATGAGTTAAGACTGAGAAGAAGGAAACGGTAGTTTCTGAAACGTGTTGTGTTATACTCAAAAATAAAATAGTGGAAAAAAAATTGTGTTTTATTCACAATTTTTAAAATGGATTTCCAGAGTTAAAGCCAACACATTCAATTAATTATATCCAAAAAATTGAAAAAAGTTTTGAATGTAGTCACCGAGAATTACTAATTTAAAATGTACTAAATTCTAGATTTTATGTATCTATCCCTTCCAAAATCATGTTTCCTATAAATTTATACGCTATATTTCCGATAAAATCTCGAATTCTGTACATTCTAAATTAATAATTTATTTTGATATTGCTGCCTTTGCTTTTATACCCCACATATTTTCTACACTAGTTTAGTAGTATATTATATTGTAATCTCTTGTAAGGAAAAAACGTATGAATGAAGCGGATAAAAGTAGAATAAAAATGGATAAGTATATTCTAACAACTTTCCCGTTAGTGAAAGATAATTAAAGATGAAGTAGCAAAAATAATACCAATTTCACAATAAGAATGTGTTCTTGAATATAATATATTATGTGGGTTGTATCAAATGTGTCCAAAAATAAAAAATGAATTAATTTTTTTTTTTTTTTTTTTAAAAAATAGAGATGTGAACACGGAATACGTGTCACATCAATATTCTTACTATTTTCAAACTAAGCTAAGCGCTTGTACTATGAAAATAGGACTAACTTGCTAGTCTGGAGTGAGGATCGAACCCGCAACCTTTGGATCACGAGGCCAGTGTCCTAACCACAAGACCAACAAGCTACTCTTAACGGTTAATTCTGGCTCTAGCGGCAGTAACACAAAGTAATTTGTGCCTATCGTACCAGAATAAGAGGATTGCTCTAAAAATGGATAGTAAATGTTAATCAATTAATAAATGAGACTTATTTAACTGTAACTTGTTGCGGATATATTATACGAACCGTATGTTTTTCCGAAAAACGATTCTCGACGTTTCGTTGAATTCTTATTCAACGTCATCAGGAGGACGACCTTTACCCGCGGAGGTAGAGGGCGGACTCCTTACTCCTTCCTCCTCGGACAACCTTAACTCTTTAATAAATGAGACTTACAGATAAGGTCGATATATTCGCCGAAATATACAAGGCCGCTGTAGCGTAATTGGATAACGCGCCTGCCCCGGATAGGGGGAGAACCGTGGTTCGAATCCCGGTAGCAGCCAAATATATTTTCGTGGATTTGATTTTTCTGTATGACTTTCTAAATGATTAATTAATTTGGTAATAATTTTCCTTTACGAAATTTGTGCTTTTGTGTATTTTTCAATTTTTTTCAATTGTTTGAAAATAGAAACGTTCTCAATTTTAGTTTTCTAATTTAATAGTCTGTTATTGTTATAATTAATATAGTCTGTATTAAATAGGGGATAAGAATAAAGAAGGGGCGCTGCTTTTTACTCCCTTTATATTAACTCGTGGCGTCTGCTTGCTTGCTTGCCGGCTTGCTATCAAAAAAAATTTGGATTGATTTTTGACCCTTTTCCCGTAATCCAATCGAGCTGAAACTTGGCAAGTAGACTCGTGGCGACGATCAAGAAGATCTATCAAATTTTCTTTAAAAAAAAAAAAAATTATAGTATAATTTCGGATTTTTAGAAATTTTATTGGTTTTTTTCAAATTGGAATCATTAGGAAAGTTTGATTAGCAACGGCGGCCCGATAACGTCGCGGAATATTTTCTAAATTTTAATTACTCCGTCGGTATTCATAATAGGTACTTCACTACGAATGTCGAAAATCTAAATTGACTGACAAATGTTTTTAGAATCTAATCTTCAAAGCATGAAGTGTCTTATCAAAGCTCAAAACATCTGATATTTTAGAAATATATTAAATTACTGTAAGTTTAGTGTTATGTTATATGTTTTAATTCGTCTTTAATTATTGTTTTATTTTACAAAGAAAGGGAGTATAATAAAAACTTGGGTTTTATGGGTTACTTTTTATTTTATTTAAATTTTCCCGATGTTTTGAACAGGTTTCAGTTGGTGGGGGTAATAATGTTACGTGCGAGGCAAGGAATGCAGAAAACGGTTTTGTACAATAGCCAGTGAAGTGTAAAATGACATTAGACGGGGTGCTGGAGCCGGTGCTATATGTCACCTGTCACCAGGTGGCGCTCCGCCTCGGCGGGCGAACCTGCACCCGGCGCTGCGCGGGACGGCAATTAGGGAGGAACACTAAAACAACCCCCGAGTGACGAAAAACTCCATTACACTTGTGACGGAGTGCTTTTGAACTCGTTGAGGAAATGAGAGATTCTATTACTAATGTTATTAATATTGAAAGCATTAACTTTGCGGTTAGACATTATAACAGATTGTTATTTAACATAGTAAAAACCACTACCAGATTTTAGGTCTCCCGGTTTCGAGACGTTCCCTTCTCTTCGTCAGCACCAACACTACACTACTATATTCACAACACTATACACCTCAACCATAGTATTGTTAAACTTTCACATTACATTTTTTACATTAGGGAGGCGGTAAATAATAGAGCACCTCTAATTAATAACCAAATTAATTTTCCATATAGCCCTTTGTTTAATTTAACGTTCACAAAAGATGGGGTAACACCACTTCAGACCCCGCCCCCTCTCACTCTCTTTCGTTAGATTCCTGAATGATCTGTAAGCTAGTAATGCAAGCTTGTCTCTGACAAGATTGTGATCAATATTGGTGAAAGTTTAACAATACCATGGTTGGGGTGTATAGTGTTGTGAATATAGTAGTGTAGTGTTGGTCCTGACGAAGAGACAGGTACGTCTCGAAACCGGTAGACCTAATATCTGGTAGTGGTTTTTACTAAGTTAACTAACAATCTGAGAGATTCTATTCTATTCTAACTATTCCCAGTACAAGAATTCAGATTCATTACCCACCCACATTTTCATCGATCCTGTGACATACAAATGTTAAGTTATCAAAACCTAATAGATGTAAATAGCGAACCATATTTATGTAAATAAAACACTTGTTTTCAATTCTGCTCGCTAAATGTACTTGAATTACGTTGTGCCTTATAAGGGCATTATCAATTCACACATTTTGCGTATACCGTGGACAGCGAGACACAAATGTCTCTATACTACAAGAACTAAAAATTAGGGAAACGCTCTCCCCACTTGTCTGAGACGAATCCTCCAACTTTGGACATCTTGCTAGAAGATAGATAGCCTGGAGAAGCTTGTTTTGGTTGGGCATGTCGAGGGTCGAAGAGGAAGAAGAAGATCACCACTCGTTGGACCGACCAAAAAAATTCCTTTTCCGCTTGTGGAAAAAAGCAACAGGCACTTCCCTGGCAACAGCCAGCGCTAAGATCTGCAGGATGCTGGGAAAGATGGAGGATAGTAGTCAAGGGGGCGGTAGATCATAAAGATCACGATACTCAGTCATGAAGAACTGACTTGGGTGATGATATCAATCCAGAGATATTTGATTGTGAAATTCTACAATCCTACCTCGGAAACAGTAAAATAGTGGACCATTTAACCAGGCAATAACATAACACCACAATTTCTGCCCCCAGATTCCCCCAAATAGACGCGAAGTAGAAAGAAGAATCTCCGTGTCAAATAAGAAGAAGATTTAAGAAAAAGTATTGCTTTATTTTGCGTCATACTAACTGATATACCTGGCATTGCCGGCATATAAGGGTAGTAAATTGTAACTTCAAGTATCCTTGAGGAGCATTAAAAAATTGAATGAAGCTTCTAGAAACTCTTTCTAGAACAATATATTTTCAATAACCATTCCCCACATTCAGAAGTCAATCACCTGTGTAGATCCAATAGTTTGAAATAACAAAATAATAAAAGAGCGAGCTAAACATATAAATTATGTATTACATGAATAATATTATGTTACAAACAGGATTCTGAACTGCAGCCCTGAAAAGGTCCTTTTTATATATATTTATGTGTAAAGTCGACTCTGGTATGGTACCGCATTCGCCGACCTCTTTCTTATGTTGTTAAAAATGTGAATAAGTGGAGGGGGTAACATTGTGCCCCCACCACAGGACTGGCTGAGTAGGGTAGTAGTTTACTCTGTAAATACCCACTCAAGCTAGGGTACAAGGTAGGTACTTTGTTACCAATTAAATGTGGAGATAGAAAACAGCGAATTTATTCCGTCGGTCCATCGTTTTTTGGTGTTTGTGTATTCATCTTTGTTTATTTGTATATGTTTACCTGGAAGGAATAGGTAGATTGTAAATGAGATATGTATTGTATACACCTACATAGGATGGAATAAGATATATTTAAAGTACACTAAGTTTATTGTTTAGGAATTATTACGACAGACTCAAGGTACTTCGGTAGAAAAGTAATCGTATAGTATCGGCTGCTCTGTACATCTGACAGTGTAATTTGTGATATTCCTGTATAAAGCTTTATGCCCACTTCACCATCCTGTAGTGTACCAGCGAAATAAGCTCCAACCGTCCCCTTGAACTAGCTTGCCGGCAAAGAAGCTTCACTTCAATAATAATAAACTCTAAAATATTTGAAGAAACAGTAAACTGACAGATGTTTTTAGTGGATCCATAGTGCGCGGAAATGCATCATTATAGCGGTGTTCAGACAGTGTGAAAACAACGCACCGTGCACTTACCAAGTAGCTACTTCTGGGATTCTACCGGAGGGGAAATAATAATTATTACTGCGACAACACATGTTCCAAGTTTAAACAAGAGGGTCGATTTTCGGAACTAGATTATTGTTATCGTTCGCAACGGCCTTTACCTAAATTTTGTCCGGATTCCTCACTCATTTACATAACGTGACGCTACAGGTGTATATTAATAGGAATATATTATCATTTTAATTTAACTTTAAATCGGTTAGTTAACTGAATTATTACACGGTTGACAAATCGTTGACGTAACGACTTCCCGCCCAATATGATTTTTGAAACCTTTGCGTGATGGAGTACCTATGTAAATGTTATTTCAATTTTTCGCATTAATGACGTACTTATTGCAAAGGGATTTTCAATAAGAATCATACGATTTTGAAATGTCATAGCAACCATATTTTTATTTATTTACTTATTCTATGCATAATATTACAATGGCAAGTTTATTACCAGTTGGCAGTTTCTTCCAACCAACCATATAATTAGTAGAATAATTGAAACATATTTCCGATATACATACATTGTTGCAGTTTTTATTTATTTATTTATTTTAGTTCTTACAATCCACACGACGTTTAGTAATTATCCAATTTTTTTATGAAAATAAGCGTTCGATTGTGAATACTCGACACAAACTTCGTCAAACTTATGGGCCGCATAATCGACCTAACGGGCTTGCCATTCGGCGAATCGTTTTTTTTTTAAAAGGATTTTACTCTTCACGATACTAAACCACCAATAAAACATCGAAACGAAAGAAACGAAGAGAATATTGCTGCTATAAGAGCTAGCGTTTCAGAAGATACAAATTTATCGATCCCTCGTCGTTCGCAAGAATTGGGCCTTGCAACAACGAGAAGTTGGCGTATTTTGCGAAAATACTTATTTACACCCTTATCAGATTGTTATGAGCCAAGAACTGAAGCCACTATCCATCGTAGTCGTGAACTTGCTGATTGGAATCTGGATCTATCGAAATTGATCGCAATTCTTTTGGATGAAGCCTTGTCAATGTGCAAAACTGTTCTTTGGTGTGAAAGTACTTAATCCACAGGGCTAGATCCAAGATAATGGTCCCATTGCATATACAACGAAAATGATTATTTCACTATATTATTGAATGTGCTAATAACAAAATGAAAGATAATTTACGTTTAAAAAGTAAGTATTAAATAAGATATTACACTTTAAAATTTCGAAAAATGGACTGCATATTTTGACATTTCATAGGCAATATATGAGGTTAGGTTAGGTTATTAGGTTCGGTTTGGTTAGTTATTAGGTTTGGTTAGGTTAGGTTATTAGGTTTGGTTTGTTTCATTTAGATTACGATAATTTTAGTTAGATTAAATTAACAGGACATTAAATTATATAGTGAAATACTTATTTTCATTGTATGAACAACGGGACCATTGTCTTGGATTATTCCAATCCACAGGAGATTCAAGAGAAGCCTTGACATCTGCAAAAGGTATGGTGTGGTTTTTGGCATAGTGGTATCATCGAACTTTTTTTTTTCAAAATGACGCTGGAAATGCAGTTACAGCGAATGCTGAGCAATATCGATCTATGCCACAACTGGACGAATTTGATTTAAATGACATTTGGCTCCAGTAAGAACGTGTCAAATGTCACATGCTATTGTCACTAACAATTATTTTTTGCAAGAAAAGTTTGGTGAATCAATAAGTTCCAGAAATCCTATTGTTAAAAGGCCTCCAAGAAGTTGTGATTTAACTCTCTTAGATACATTTTTGTGAAGTTATTTGAAATCAATTGTTTAGTCAAACAAACCACAAACACTTGATGATGTAAATTTGAATAACACAGCATTCTCAACATTAGGCGTAATTTATTTGATAAAGTCATCCACAATTGGGTTGAAATCCCGCTGAAATAGAATTCCTGTAAACGAAGCCAAGAAGGCCGTTCATTTCATTTTAAAATAATATTGTTCTTAACAATATTTTCATGTACCTACATATAGGTATTTTCTGAGAACACAGTTACTGAATTTTGTCCCTAGAGGGATGATGAATTAATTAAGATAAATTATAGAAGTCTCACAGAGACGAAACTATTTATATGAGAAACATGTATGCAAGTCTTTTTACAGGATGGCCCAGGTCTTGCGACCTGCCTGAAACTTCACCAATTCTACGTTGCATTATGTAGAGTGATCACTTAAGCCAGCTCGTACATGCTGTAAGCCCTGGGCCATCCCATAAAAAGACTCCCATAAATGTTTCTCATGTAAATAGTTTCGTCTTTGTGAGAGTCCTATAATTTATCTTAATTCATATCGTTCTAATTGAAAAACTCTTTATAAACCTTCTACGATCTTATTGAATAACTATTTATAGGGAGAGAGGAGAAATATGTGCCGTAGTTTTTAAAATAAAATGCATACATAGCTTTAAAAAGATGCGATAAAAATATCCTTGTGCGAAGGACATTTTTTTAAATCTCTGTAGACACCTCTAGATACATCTATATAAGTAATTAGCTATTGTGGAAATTTTGTGAAGATACAATCATTTGTGCAAGAAGAAAATCCATATGTAAATCTAACAATAGAAGTTTTAAACAATAGTTTAACGTTTAAAATTACGTAACCGTATTTTTTTTTTGAGGATAGATCTCACCCATCTTTAAACAGCTGAAGGCTTTTGTTACATGGATAGTCGGAGCCTTGGCGAGCGAAGAGACAAAAAATCCAAAAAAAATACATCAACACAAAAATATTATATTTATTGTTAGGAGAGCGAGTCAAAAATTATCTCCCCTTTACTTTCCAAGAACAATTTCTTTACTCAAGGGTAAGGGTTAAACACGTACATAACTTTTTTACATAATCATCTCCCTTCCATATCCTTCCATCCCTCCTTGTTATGGATAGATGGAAGAGTATGGAAAAGGCCTACTGAGAAAGAAGAAGATTATCTCCCTTCTCAATGCACTTGGTCCAGTGGTCTACAAGCTTGGATATTCCTTACAAGAATGCGGTTTTTGTGTGGTCGCTGAGACACATTTGCACTGCTTCTTGCACGTCTAATCTGTGGAAATCCGCATAGACTTTAGTCGTGGAGCAGAACCATGAAGGATGATGAAGGCAACTCGAACCTTAGAACTACATAGAACCATCTCTCGATCTCGAAGCTGAATCTTGTCGAGGTTAGCGTTCCTCTTCGTGCATCTCTTTTCCGGCCACTTTTATCTTCTCTATCCACAACGTCATAAAACGCTGTCTCCGTATTGTGACAAAAGTCTTTGATGAATTTCAGCTCCTTTCATATCCTCAGACCACAGAAATCAGAACACTGCTCTTTGGTCCTCCTTGGTGCAAACTGCTAGCAGAGCGATCGTGTTTACATTGTAACAGCCTAAAGGCAAAGGACGCAATCAGGATCAAATTTCGTAGTCCTTTGCAACTCCAAGAACGCATGCGCAGAAGGCAGTATGATAACCATATGAGTTTTTTTATGGCGAAAGTACGTAACGAAACTCAGTTGAAAGGCATAATTATAATATTTATAAAAATATCAAAGTCCACTCAACCTAAATTTCAAGCAAGTAAAAACAACTTGTGTACTATTTTACCCTTATACAAAACATATATAAGCGCCCTTGAGGTGAGTATTCGCGAAAACGGCGCTATATAAGTTATCCAATTATCATTAGAATTATCTGATTATTATAGAATTACCTAATCTTTAGAAAAAATATTGAATAATAATTCTCCGTTTATTTCCGTAATTTTCCGCTTCGGATATTATACTCCTGAAATGATAAATATTAGATCAAGATCTATTAAAGATGTCTCGTAGAGCGCAGCTATATTTTTATATGGGAAACTAGGTATGGAAATCGTTTTCGGTGTTCATAGAGCTTACGACCTATCGTACGGCTGGCTTAATTGATAACTTTACCCAACGTTCACCATTTCCACGACTACCACATTATCAAATTTTTGGAAGTTGTAGGTACCTATAGGTTTATGTTCAACTTACACAACTTGTTTCGTATGTGAGTTGTATTTTTACTATCGCCACCTGCAGTCCAAAGCTTTTTCATTCCCATAATCCAATACAGATGTCATTATTAATAATGTTGTAGGTATCTGTATTTTGATTGGAGTTTAAACCAATATCCTTTATATGTGTAGATATATGAGATTCCTACACATATAAACCACGAGAGAGTGTAGGCATATTTTATATATAGGTATATGTATAGATTCTATAGATCGTAAGCCCTATGAACTATATTGTGTTCTTGAAAAATTTGGACATACTCAAAATATTCTGATAAATAATAATTTAGGAGGAGCAACATTCTAAGAGACTTTGGTTTAATCTATCTATCGAAATAATGTTGTTTCCACCATGGTTCGAGGATATATATCCGTGGATATATATCATGATATATATCACGATATTTATGGCTTGATTTTTATTTTCGATATACATCAAAAAGACTTTCTGCAGTCGTTGATAGATGGCGCTAGTTGTATATTAAAAAGTGCTACCTACAACTTATTTTTTTTGATATCTGCTGTCATACTAGATGGCACTACTTATATTTTAAAAAGTGCTACAGGTTATTGGCGGTTAGATGGAGCTATTTGTATTTTAAAAGTATTACGATTGATTTTTAGTTTAATTTGTTTCATATAATCCATTTTTTATTTCACACAAAGAAACAAACACCCATAACACTAGGTACATTAGAAAGAGCAACTTTTATAACCTATATATAATAATTGCATATACCTGCTTATTAGTATTTTTCAATATGCAATTCATTTATTTAATAAATAATAATTCATGTACAAAATAAAATAATTAATTTCCTAATTATTTCGAGTTTAATCAATCGACGTGTGCAAAAAAAAGGAGAAAAAAGTTTGGATATATAGGTATGCTATTTTTAATATACAGGGTTATTTGTAAAACATTAATAACCTCGCAGGACTACATTCCGGCCTTAATTGTGAGTCGAAAATGTTCAAGCTATTATGACCTAATATCAATAGTTAGTTAAGGAGATATGCAACATCAAAGTTTGCATTTTTTTTTCAATATTCCTGACTTTTTTGTAAAACGTTGAACTATCACTACAGTAACTTATATCGAATATAAAATTCCCTTTAATACAAGTCAAATAAAAAAATATAAACCTTCGCATTCCAATTGGAAAACATTCCAATTGGACTTTTTTCAGGGTTTTTATCATTTTATTTAACTTGTATTGAAACCAATGAATTTTTCGTAATCGATATGAGTTACTGTAATGATAGTTCAACGTTTTACAAAAAATAAGTCATAAATACTGAAAAAAAATGCAAACTTTGATGCAGCATATCTCCTTAACTATTGACATTAGGTCATAATAGCTTGAACATTTTCGACTTGCAATCAAGGTAGGAATATAGTCCTGCGAGGTTATTAATGTTTTACAAATAACCCTGTATATCGGATGTATATCAAATATCGCAAATAAAACCGCGACTGAAGATATATTTACCGATATTTATTTACCTTTATAATCAAATATTTATGGATATACTCGTAAAGTCATCAGATTTAAAAAATCTAATCAAAAAATCATTTCGCCGTATCTGAAAGCGCTTGGATATTTATTGGCGCTCGAGATTCCTTTAATTTATACCTATTATTAGACATCTTGTAATTTTTTTAACAGTATTCATTTTTGATTTACTTGTGCAGACAACTAATAGTTAAAACAGTCGAAAACCAAAACATCTTGATGATACATTCATTGTTCACTAAAAAGGCATGCGACTTTCCGATACGACTTTTTCAAAAATATTGCCGACCCGATCCTGTGCCGTGTTTTCTCAAATTTACTTCTAATTGAGTATGTTATATAGTATGTTATGTTACTACCCGGAATTTCTTAGGTACCCAGGTACTCCACCTGGATGAACGTTCCTGCATACATTATTTTTGTTTTGTACCTCAAAAATTGATATTTTAACAGTGGTTAAATAGCTTTTTAGAATGTCACTACTTCTCATAGCAATGTCCGTCTTCCCTTTATTTCCCTTCCTTTCAAATTATTTAAATAACGGAGATTCAAATGAATGATGGCGTTTATGAATAAAATTATTTAAACTTGAAATCGAAAATGGGTACCCAGGTATCCCGTTAGTAACATAAAGGTTAATAACAAAAACTATGAGCAGTCACCTATATATTATATTAAAATGGTGTCCAGATGCTGTGATAAAAAATGTGGATGATATCACTGCTGTAACTTCCGCTAACAACACAAAGATTTACAACCTGAACGAAATAGCGTCTTGAAATTTGAATTCAGGAAAACATACCAATAACAGTAGTCTCTTCAACAGAAAGGAGATCGGGTTCCCCTCCCCGGATCCCAGGTCGATATGTTAAATGTACCGGTTAATTTATCGGTACATTTAACATATCGATATCAAACGACGCCCCAGAAATTCACGAAGAAAGGTAGAAGCGCGCCGACATTATTAATCGACAAGAAGTATCGGATAACTTATTTGTTGGACCACCGGGCAAGGCAGGTCGCGGTCGTACGTCATCTTTTAATTAACAAAATAATTTACATTACTTGACAAACAAAGCCTGTTTCGTGATAGCCGCGCGCGGGCTGCGCGATGATTTTGATTGGTCGGGTCTGGCACCCGATGTGTTCTGCGCCAACCGCTAGCCAGGATTCAAATTTTTTTAAATCCGCCCAGTGACAGTAGAAAAGCGTGTTGGTGACCTTTTCTGTGAGAAGCGACTTTCTTCTTCGTGTGGTATACAATCCGACGAAGAATTAGTTCAACTTAGCCTTCCGGAAGAGACAGACCAACTGTTCCGGATTCGACGAAGTCAGGAGAATTGCGGATTGAATCGGCACTCCACGTACCAGGAAAACGCAAGTACAATTTGTCCACTGTGTCGTAGCTAGCTTCGGCACAGTGTATCTCGGGTGTCAGAGTATTATCAATCATTATCGGCGGAGATTGGAAAGAAAAGTATTTCTTTCTAATCCCCGACCCGCGTGCGATAGTAGCGATCCGTCCGTCATCGTACAAAGCCTTTTTTCAGTTTTACAGAAATATTGAAAAAAATGCAAACTTTGATATCGCTTATCTCCTTAACAGTTGACATTTCACCCAGTGTGTAAGAATATTTTTATCTAAAATTGAATGAAGAATGCTCCCCCGTAGTTTTACTACTATTTATTTATCCTTCAAAAAAAACGAAATGATTTTGTGGTGACATTATTAATATAGATAATGGATAAAAATGTACTTTGTTTTCACCACTTACATATTGAAAATATCAACATGTTTCAGAGCCAATTGACAAATTAAAAATCAAAAATCGAAGTAGGTGTAGAAAATAAAAATATAAAAAATAATACAGGGGAAACAAATTTGAAAGATAACTATTTGTAAAAAGGACCTGATTATTTATTTATAATATTTAATTTACTATAAACACTTGTCCTTATTTCCGAAATTTCTAATTTATCAAACCGTAATTCTGTATAATTTGTAAACCCTTATTAATATCAAAATAATGATCCATAAGCAAAAGCTGATTCGAAAATTTGAAAAAATTATTGCTACTTAAACACCTAACATCATCAAAATTTCTACACGCTTTTCGTATATAAAAATAATTAAAATCATTAAAAATAAATTTATAAATATCAAATTTTTTAAAGAATCAATTGATTCTTAAAAAAAGCTTTTTAGATACACATATGCATTGACGTATTATAATATAGACACTTTATTCCCAAGAATGTTCTTAGGTTTTCACGGCCACTCAGAATCTTCAAGTTTGTGTTTACTGGGGTATTATGCCATGTTGTTACGACCTTTCGGGCCGACGTTTCGGATCCCATTGCAGGGTCCATCATCAGGGCTGATGTGTTGTCTTGAATGTTGGTGTTGTGGTTAAGTATCAGCTTGCAATACCGTGCCGAAGTCATGATGTGTTTGTATTGTGTTGTATGTATGATTCATCTGTTGTCTGATCACTATCTCTGCGAAGTCTGCGACGAGAATGACTTTGAAGCGCCGGATACCAAGATGTTTTTAATTTGAGACCATCATCTCTATTAATGTAAACGGCGCGTACCATTTCCAAAAGGGTCAACGAGCACAAACGGGCATGCAAACTCGGTCATCCAGAAAAATCAGCACTGGCTGAGCATTTTCTGGATACCGGCCATCATTTTGCATTCGAACCGAAAATCCTTGGAAAGCCTAAGAGTCACCATGCGCGTCTTATCAAGGTAGCACTAGAAATCTACAAGCATCCGATAAACAGTAATAGAGATGATGGTCTCAAATTAAAAACATCTTGGTATCCGGCGCTTCAAAGTCATTCTCGTCGCAGACTCCGCAGAGATAGTGATCAGACAACAGATGAATCATACATACAACACAATACAAACACATCATGACTTCGGCACGGTATTGCAAGCTGATACTTAACCACAACACCAACATTCAAGACAGCACATCAGCCCTGATGATGGACCCTGCAATGGGATCCGAAACGTCGGCCCGAAAGGTCGTAACAACACGGCACAATACCCCAGTAAACACAAACTTGAACTTTATTCCCAAACTAGCCGGCTTTCATATGTAGCAAATATTGCGTTGAAAGAGACGACAAATCACGGCACACTTAGGTATTTCACAAACGCAAAAATCAGGTAATTTGAAGTCACGGTGACTAAAATAATATACTCTTTTTTTTGGGCATAGCGTCGCGTCCGATCACAAAGAATAATAACGATAACGAATGTGAAGCGAATTTCGGTGCATCTCTACAAAAAATTCCAATTGTAATTTTTTCAGGGTTTTTATTATTTTATTTAAGTTTTACTGAACAACATTCGATAACGAATGCAAGTGAGGCAATTATGCTACTTTTGAGTTGCCAAGATTTCACGCTTGTAACGTATCTACAGTTTATTAAATCATTATACATAGGTATGTATATCTATAAAGTTTTCATGCGTTTTCGGAG
Source organism: Agrypnia vestita (assembly GCA_016648135.1). Taxonomy (NCBI): domain Eukaryota; kingdom Metazoa; phylum Arthropoda; class Insecta; order Trichoptera; family Phryganeidae; genus Agrypnia; species Agrypnia vestita. The sequence continues at coordinate 24,166 of JADDOH010008763.1, forward strand.
TAGGTGCATGTGAGAAATGAGTTCTATAATTCCACTTATTACTGTGGTGAATTTGAAATTTATTTGAAATTACCGGTCCATATTGAAGGGAAAAATATCGATCCTCGCAAAAGTATTGACGCCAATTATATTAACCCTTTTAGTGCCATAAATATTTTGTCAAAATATGCTAAAAATGCCAGTAAAAAGTGCATTTTCATAAATAATTTATAAAAACACCAAAACCACTAACCATTTCTGTTACAAAACACTAATTTTCATAATTTTTTCAACATTCTCTTCAGAAGATTTCAAACTATGAATAAAAACACAGAAATTGAATACTACATATTTATTGACAAGAAAATTACAGAAAATATATATATATATATATATCTCCCGCTACCGCAGTTTTCGAATTGTTCTGTCATTTCAACATCCATATCGGAACTTTCCCTCGTGTTCGACATTTTGAAATCAAATTTAGGATTATAGAAATAAATAATAATAACAGTGTTTTTAGAAAAAAAAGTGTGATTGAAAAAAGTTAGAACGCACTGATGCACGCCAAAAGTGAACTGTCGAAACGAGCGCTACGGCGATGCTGGCATTTTTCGCACACCTACCTATGAGCGTAGAAAAAAGTGTGATTGAAGTAAGTTAGAACGCAATTTAATGAATAAAACTATGAACGCGGGAACACGACCGTCACTGACGCGCGCCAAAAGTGAGCTGTCGAAACGAGCGCTATCGCGACGCTGGCATTTTTCGCACACCGACCTACGAGCGCCATGGCGCTCGTCGGCACTATAAGGGTTAAGCCCCTTTCGGGCTCCTATACAGGATTTACCAGGACTGCTAGTCCACAATACTTTACAGGAGGATTATGAGTAGAAAATGTCTGCATTTTTTTTCAATATTTCCGACTTACTTTTGCAAAACGTTGAAGTATCATTACAGTAACTTATATCGATTACGAAAAATTCATTTGTTTCAATAAAAGTTAAATAAAATTGTAAAAACCCTGAAAAAATTACAATTGGAATGTTTTATAGAGATGCATCGAAATTCGTTTCACATTCGGTATAACCGAACTTCGGCAACTTTTACCGAACTTTTTCTTCGACCGAATTTCGTTTAAACCTGCCGAACTTCGGTATCTTTTTAATTAACTAGCTTTTGCTTGCGACTTCGTTCGCGTAGACCTTGATTTCGTCCCACAGAAACGTATTACTGGGATAAAAAGTATTCTTTATACTTTTCCAGACAATAATCTATCTCTCTGCCAAATTTCATCCAGATCCGTTTAGTCGTTCTGTCGTGATTGAGTAACAAACATTCATCCATCCATCTAAACTTTCACATTTATGAATATTAAATAAGTTGGATTTAAATAAGAAATGGAAAAGTGTAAAGAAATTTAATTTAAAATGAAATCTAGACAAAATGTTGATTTATAAGTACCTACCTAAATAGGTAACGTGTGAATAGATCATGTTTTATATTCTCTAGAAAAGAAACCACGTCAAGTATCAACAATATATATGCTTTAATAAAATAAAATAATAAATTGTAATATATAATATTCTATAACAACTATCCAGAACTACGTCGCGCCGCTTAATTAATTAAAAAACCCAGAGTAAATAAACAATTACACGTGTTTTCGTGATGGCGATCTGACCTGTTCATCGGGCAAAAGCGCGCGAGATTTAACCGAATTTCGGCTTCGGCACATATTTAAACTGAACATTCGGCCGAATTCGACATTCGGCAGAACCCACATTGGGCGCAACACTAATGTTTCACAATTCGAATTGGAAGGTTTTTATCGTTTTATTCATATTGTATTAAAGGGAATGATTTTTTCATATTAGGTATATATAAGTTACTGTAATGATAGTCTAAAGTTCTGCAAAAAATAATTCAGAAATATTGAAAAAAAATTGCAAACTTTGATTTACATAACTCCATAACTGTTGGTATTATATTTTCTACTCATAATCATGACAGGAATTCACAATGGACAAGCTCTATTACACCCTGTATAGCGTGTATATTAGCTATTAAAATAATTATTATCAAATAATTTTAAAAACCTAACCATGAAATACGATTTAAATACCTATATGTTTATTTATCTCGCTTTGGTCAGGTTTTATTGCATTTCGGATGCAATACTTTATTCAAGTCCAAACTATTTTCCTAGGCAATAAATTTTCACTAAGCAACGAGACTACATTTACATGTAGTGGATGTAGTGATTTCCATGAATGTTATCTTGGGTATAATTTAATACATGGCACAGGCTCAGTTTAAGCCAAACCGTATTGAAAATAATGTATTTTCAAGCATGTAAAATGCTATACTGACCATGGATGACACCCAGGATCTCTTCGAAAACACCCGCCATTGTGAACATTGCACAACTTCTGTGGGTAGTTTTCTGGGATATTCTGACGTCTATATCTGACCTCTCGCTAACACATCATCCCTGATGATGGACCCTGCAATGGAATCCGAAACGTCGGCCAGAGAGGTCAGATATACATGGCAGAATATTAGAATATCACATGTTCCAATAGCTTGGCCTCGGAATCCATGTGCTTTGGACTGCAATAATTTATTTTGTGTTTTGTATAGTGTAAATGATTTATTTTTAAATATCTGGTTCTAAAACATCTAGTTGCACCCCTGACTGTAGATGCTATAGACATACCACTATAACTTGGCATGCGAGGGAGGGCGTCCCTGTCGCGTAACAGAAGTTGTCAGGGTGTAAATTTATTACAAAATACATAATGTACAGAATGTCCGGTGACCGGTGTCGTATTAAATACAGAAATTTGGTCGGGCAGCACTAAAGAAACCATGCAGTAATGGCGGCCGTTCTATCTGTCAAACTGTCAGATGGTAATATCGATCCATTATTCGCTTTTTCAGCTTCGCAAAACTTTAATACTTCATTGGAATTGTTCTTGCACCATCCCGGACTGTTTAGGATATTTTGGACATAATAATTCAGTGTACATTGGTAATCAAGATGTCAAAGCTCCCGACTAAATACAAAATTGAACTAAATGACAGGGCGAGAGGTTACCGCCGGGCGCGGGCGGGGCGGGTTTTAGTTCGAATTTCGCCGCACGCCAACTTACGTTGGGCAAGCAATATTAATATTTATTGTTGTCTGGGGGTCTGCAGATGTTAGGTATCGCTGAATTAAAATATACACATTTGACTTCTTTTAAATATGTAACCAATACACATTATTTTTTTAGTACCTACTTCATATTTAATGAAAAATATACAATCCATTTATGGGCTTACCCTACTTATAATAGATACAAATGCTAAGAAATAAATTAACAAGGTAATTACTATGAGTGAAAATATTTTTTTTCCTGCAAACACACATTTTTGGAAACTTCACGGACGTATACACGAAGCAATGTTTCATTATTTTGTCCGCTATATAAATTATAAATATTTATTTTAATTCCAGATATCAAAAAATGGAATACAGTGACTCGTGACGAGTTCTTAGACAATGGCACAGAGCATTTCCCTGACTGTGGAAGCACCATCGTTTGCAAACAATGTCGCTCCGTCAATACTACCGCCATTTGGACACCACAGGCGTTTTGCGAGCCAAACACACAAAAAGAAAAAAAGCTTTTTTTCCACCAATACCCTTCCGCATAGAATAAAACAGGAAAATAGAAATCAGTCAACTTTAAAGAGACATGCGGATGTCATCAGATACATCCCCAGTAAAAAGGGAGATGAAGACACTAGAGGAGAACTGCAACACAATTTGTTCTTCCAAAATGCTTTTTCTCCGGGAATCCACTCCACCCCCATCTACAGGAACAAAAATGAAACAAACACTGTACAAAAAGCAACTTCTTCCTGTTCATTAAATGCTAAAACTAATTCTCAATCATCTCATCCACCATCTCTTAGCTCTAACATATACCTTAATGACTATGACTTGTTCAAGTCCACAGTAAAAACTGGCGTTCCCAGTGTATCGAAGAAAGTGGATATCGAGAGGCAAGCCGTTATCAGTACGGCATCAGTAGGAAGCAAAATAATTAAAAGAAGAGGAATTTGCGGAGTCAGTTGGATATTGCGACTCGCCCTGAAAGACACCTCAATAGGAAAGATATACAGAAAGCAAATAGGATGGATAGTTTTAGTTTTAGTTATATTTGTACTTACAGGAGGTTTATTAGTTCATTTCTCTGGGCAAATTTCATTAAGTTTTCCATTAGTGACTTATACAAACTATACCCAAATCCCTCCAAAAATAGTCTTAAATGAAAGTAAATCTAATTATCAAGTAACTCCAAAAATAGTTTTAAATGAAAATATATCTAATTACCGAGTCCCTCCAAAAATAGTCTTAAATGAAAATATATTTACTCATGTTTCAATTACTACAACTACTGAGCGGATGTTTTCGGATCACGTCCCAATGTATAATGTGTCAATAATAAATGATCTTCCAAACGAACACATCTCAGGAATAACAAACCTATCAGATAATAAAACTTCAATTAAAAAAGAAAAGACTGAATTGATAACACCAAATAACTCTGGAAAATATGAAGGAACTAGGTTAGTGACCAACGAATTGACTGAATCTTGTAAAGGATGCAGAAAAGGGTTTGAAGTGTGTATAGCAGTGGCAGGTGTGCCGGTTTGTAGACATGCAGCTGATATGGGCGATCCAACAGGTATGTTATAAATTATATACATATCTTGTAAATTTGTAAATTTAAATTGTGTATCTTGCAAAAACTTTCACAGAAGCGATACTACTTCTTGAAGATAAAATGTTCACCAACGCTAAAATGCCCCCACTCTTTCCAGAAATATTTTAGAGAGCTGTTTTAAAAATCGATTCATTTCAGTTCCACTTAGCAAAAACTGTGAAACCTTTCATATACATATTATCACAAACCTCTCCCTGTCAGTGTATGTTCAATACAAGCTTTAAAAAATAACGAGCTAGACCAGACTAGAACTTACAAATGTCTTTAATAAAATATAATACTCCTTGCAAGTCAGGACTTGTTGACAAATATCACCAACCAAATAACAGAAACATTATAATAATTCTCTCTAGACCACCAAAATTACTAAAATTTCCGCCATCTTCTCATTCCCATATTTTTCTGGTTATTCAAAGGATGTGGAGGACTCTGTGCTTTAGAAATTGAGGCCTGTCATTTGCTGAGCCAGGAACACCTCATATATACGTGCCGCCCTTTGGAAACATTGGAGCCGTGTAAAGCGGATCAGTGGCGGTGTGAAAATCAACTCTGTATACCGAAGGATAAGCATTGTGATGGACACCACGATTGTTATGACCAATCGGACGAGACTAAATGTTGTGAGTTAAAAATTCTAAATTGTACTTTTTATTTAAAATCCAAACATTTTATTTTATTTATAAAAAGGACAGCACACTACTTACATACAAATATAGTATTTACTTACATTACTAGCTGTACACCCCCATGAACAATCACGGAATATGAAATGATCTTTTTCTTCTTGAACATGAAATCTTTGCTAAACCCTAGTATATTTACATGGTAAATTTTTGACGATCCAGAGTGGCGATGGTAGCAATGTTGTTAGGGTGCCGCGCTGGCATTTGCGCGTCCGAGGTTCGCGCCCAACTTCCAGCCGTGTAATTTTGTTTTTTAGCTGTGAATTTGAATAGTGTACTTCAATATCTTGTAGTCCTTCATGATGTACCAAAAATCAAGAGTGGGTCAAAATCTACGAGTCTTTGGGACAAATTAAAAATGAATGGAACATGCTTTCAGTATTTAGCTGAGGAGCCTTATTCTCGAACCGTACATCCTTCCACAAATTGCACACTCATATCCGGTGGCAGGGGGTTCTGAGGGATGGATATTCCTCCTTTTCTTTCCTCTATTCTTCTATTCTCAGAAATTGCGTCAGTCCTATTCCATTCGCTTGTTTCCGGGGCAAAATGTACTTTTCGATGCCATGGTACAAGATCATGTGTCACGACTCCTGCATTCAGGATCTATCCCACATTTACTCAGATTACCCTTCAGGGTGTCTTTGTATCTTTTATTAGCCCACCCTGTCTTATTTTGCTATGCTGCATAAATTACACCGGATGATGAGGGACTGCACTTTTCGAAACTAAAGTAGCGACAAAATAAATCAACGTATGGATAATATAAAGTTTAGGAAAACTAAATACCATAAAGAAAGTTCTGTAACACAATCACTCATGCATTTACAAGATGATGTTTGTCTGTCTAATGCCACAAATATCTTTCTTCTACTTATTTTGCCATAATTTAAAATAACTTATTAAACTTTCAAACTCACTAAATATGTGTTTCTGTTCAAGCCTGCAACCTTGCCAAAAATTTCCACTGTGGGAATAATACATCCTGTTTAGATAATTCAAAGAGATGTGATGGTACAGTCGACTGCTGGGACGGTACTGATGAATTGAACTGTACAATAGGTAAGAATATCTTAACAACCCTACTGAAAATCTTTAAAATTGTATGTCATATATTTTATTCTTGTTTGGAATGATTAAAACAATGACAAAACCAAAAGTAAACAGGGAACATTACACAAATATTGGTTAAGAGAAATACATTTTCTGCATAAGTGCAATTTTCAAAAATGTAATAACTAATCTTTCAATATAAATTACTCAATATAAGTAATAAGTAATTTTTTAAACAATTTTTTCCCCTTCTAATAAATAATTTTGTTTTTATGCAGATATACATAGAATTCTGCCCAATTAAGATACAGTAAAACCCTGTTAATTTGAACCCCAATAACTCAAAATTCACCCACCACATTTCAAAAATTTCCAAACCCACAGGTTCATTATCTGGATTAATCAATTTCACAATAGATTAATCCAGATAATTCTAAAACCCCGGTAATTCATCAATACATTTTGGTTCACATTCTTTTTTGAAATTTGAAAAAATTGAAAAAATATTTTGAATTTTTTCACTAGTGGGAACAACAAATATGTCAGTATCAGGTACCTTAGTAATATAAATGTCACGATCTTTGTATTAGCATAATAAATATTGCATTTTAGAAATGGTTTTTTGAAATATGAAAAATACAGACTTCCACAAAATCAAAAGCTTTTTTCATGAGTTTGGCAAAAATGCAATTGCATTGCAATTTTTTTTTTTACCTTAATGGGGTTCTGCATAATTCTAAATGTTGTATTTGGGTCCATTGAATTTCGAATTAACGAGGTTCTACTGTATCTGTATTGAATGTTTATAAATTTTATTGGAGAAATATTTCCATAATCTAAAATTATTAGTCCTGGTTTTTCATATGGAATAATTTATGTAAATTTTTTTGTAGTGTGTCCTGATGACAATTTCACGTGTAACAATGGACAGTGCATCCAGCAAAATTTATTCTGCGATGGTCTGGCCGACTGTGCTGACAAGACTGACGAGCCCACGGGTTGCGGGGGCGCTTGTACGAATTATGAATTCAAGTGCGCCAACAAAAGATGCATACACAAATCTAAAGTTTGTAATGGAGCGGACAACTGTGGCGATATTTCTGATGAATTCGACTGTCCAAACGTGAGGCCGTCTTGATATTGTCTTCCAAAAAACCTGAATGGCATTGTTCAAGTAAATAATTTGAAAATCTCAAATATTCTGTTGTTATCATATAACGTGTTTTAATCTGTCATTTACCTGTACATGTTTGAGGTAACAAAATATGGGAATTTGTAGGTAACAAAAAATTAAGTTTCTGAAAATACTCATAAGAATATATTCCAAAAACTGTATTTATGATAATGCATATCGAAGCAAAATAATGGAATCAATTTTTTTTTTATGTAGAATGAGCCAAAGAAAATATAGGTGCTAAGAGTTGATTAAAAAGTTATCCTTTACGGACAATTCAGTCGTCTGCATTATTGCAGATTTCAATCTGTTTCCACCAGTTGAACCTTATAAAATAATACATCGCAACTCGAATTTAATATAAGCAACAATATAAACTGGTGTGGATTAAAATTAAATTGTTGATTATTATTGAATGGTAACTATGTTATATAACCGCCACGTGTTTCTGAGTGAATTTGGTGTTCAATATTTTTGTAGAAGATTGAGATTTCTAGTACAAATTGTTAATAAGACAATAATAAATATTTTAAAAATAAAATTCTAATATCTTTTTATTGCTCGCCATGTCCATTTCACTACTTTTCAATGTGCAGTGATGAATGTTAATAATTACAATAGCATCTTCAATTTATAAATTGTACATTGATATTTTATGTAACTATCCTCTTCTCGAGAAGTGGCGAGCACCCAGCCCGCAGCAAGGCAATATTCATCGTTCGCTGATTTGAATTACAGGTCTTCATTGTGCTGTCAATATTTAACGCCTTAATTTCTTTAGCCCATAGGTTCCTAACCAGTGTGCCACAAGCGATTGAAAAGTGTGCCTGAAAATTGGTTATTAACTGTAACCATCTACTAAGTGTACTGTTCTGAATGTTCTTAGGTTTTCACGGCCACTCAGAATCTTCAAGTTTGTGTTTACTGGGGTATTATGACGTGTTGTTACGACCTTTCGGGCCGACGTTTCGGATCCCATTGCAGGGTCCATCATCAGGGCTGATGTGTTGTCTTGAATGTTGGTGTTGTGGTTAAGTATCGTCTCGCAATACCATGCCGAAGTCATGATGTGTTGTATGTATGATTCATCTGTTGTCTGATCACTATCTCTGCGGAGTCTGCAACGAGAATGACTTTGAAGCGCCGGATACCAAGATATTTTTAATTTGAGACCATCATCTCTATTAATGTTTATCGGATGCTTGTAGATTTCTAGTGCTTCCTTGATAAGACGCGCATGGTGACTCTTAGGCTTTCCAAGGATTTTCGGTTCGAATGCAAAATGATGGCCCGTATCCAGAAAATGCTCAGCCAGTGCTGATTTTTCTGGATGACCGAGTTTGCATGCCCGTTTGTGCTCGTTGACCCTTTTGGAAATGGTACGCGCCGTTTGTCCCACGTATACTTTATCGCAGTCTTGACAATCGAGTCTATACACACCGTCTATTTCTAAGCGATCTCGATCCTTCGCTGATCTCAACATATTCTTAATTTTGGAGTTGGTACCAAAAACTGTCTTAATGTCTCTTTTCTTGAGAGCTCTGTTCTGCTCAATTGAAATGATAATTCTCTTTACTAAACCTTACTTTAACAATAATAGGCATTATCAACCACAATACTATTAACTGTTATGGAACACGCCTATCAATATGCAATTTTCCTTCATTTCAATGTTTTTTTCTAAAATTTTTTATCAAAAAGCATCTGTTAAATTTGTAGGTAAAATAGGCAAGAATATGCTCATTTAAAATGTTCGAAAAAAGTAAAAGGTATCAGTATTATTCTTCAGAAAGCTGCGAAAATTTTATAATGCCGTAACACTAAAAACGTTGAGAACCGCTGCTCAAGAGATCTTGAATCATCATAATATGTACATATATGTTTCACTGGCTTGCACATTTTTCATATATGTATACATGCAAACTTTAAAATGTAATATCGTCGCTGTATATATAATTAATCCTTTGTGATGTTTCAGTACATTCTGAGATAAACAAATAAAACTATTTTAAAAAATAATTGCAGACAAGATTTATAAAAAATATTTTAAATAATTGCTAGGCAGACTTTCCAGATGAACGGCAATGTTGTTTTTATATGAAAAATTGACAAATCAATACGTTCATCTCAGAATGTACTAAACAGCACATAGGATTAATTATATGTACAGCGACGATATCTTATTTAATACTTATTATTTAAGCGTCATTTTATCTTTATTTAGGAGTTCACTGAAATTTTCCATATGTCAACCTCACTACTTTATGAACTGTTTTTATTGTTATTAAAGACTGAGTAATTTATGGACTTCACTAGATGTTTTTTGATGTATGTACCTTTTTTTTGACATGCTGTGCATTACACAAAACTCAAAAATTCGTAGAAAACCCTTCAAATAACAATAGGGTTGAAAAATGTAAAGATATAACATGCCTTTTAATCAAATGACCCATACACAATTCATCAATAAAAATTATCAATTAATAATGATTATTTTAAAGCAACCTAATAAAACAAAAGACATTTTTAAAACAGTTTTATTGGTTAAAATCATAAATAAAGTTTACCAATTATAAACAAACGACGAGGAAAAAAGTTAACACTAAACATTTTAATATAAGGTAGGATTTCTAATTACTTTTATCCAGCTAATGTTTAAATGGCAGTGAAAATGTTTGCAGAAAAATATTTAAAAATATAATCCTAAGAAAAAAGCTTTCATTCTTGGTATTGATTATTATGATAAATAAGGTTTGTTCAGTTAATAAAAACTTTAAATATTTATATTGCAAAGAGATCACTTAAAATAATAAAATAAAACTACATATTATGATACAATGTGTTGAGAAATCAAATGGGATAAGATGCTAAACAATACAATGAAGATATAGCCCACTTGACCAACAGCTGCCAATGGACGCAGTCTTAAATAAATTCCTCCGGTTCTCTCGGTGCGTCGAGGTCTCGGTAGTGAATCACAGGGCGGAAATCTGACACACCGCCCCTTGAAATATACCAACATTATCATCAGAACAGTGTTCCACTAATAGCAATACATTCTGGGAAGACATGGTGTTAAATACATTCATCTACATAATATGTGCACTAGAAATTTTATTCAAAATCCTCAGATACGGGACCCGGCACTCCATGTAACTGTGAAAAAAATTGTATTGATTCTGTAACGAGCCTTCTTGGGCAAGTTAAGTATGTGCCCTTGTGCATGTTAAGTGACTTATTAAATCTCATATATTTGATCAGACCAACCAGCAGCTAAATAACTTTAAATATTTAAACAAGCCAATCCCGGCTGCATACCTGCAAAGTGCTTTACATTTCAAGTTGTAACACAAGCCACCAATTAATTTTCATTTAATCAGATCACCTATATATAAATCCACTAAATTTGTAGGTGTTAAGTTCCAACATAAACCTATTGGACTTACGTATGTTACAAATTCTTGTGTTGGGCAAGGAGGGTTTATCTTTTCTTAATACAGTAAAAAGTCGTTAATTCAAAATTCAAGGGACCCAAAAAAAACATTTCAAAATATGCAGAACCCCGTTAGTTCGAAATTCAAGACACAAAAAAAAATTTAAATCGCAAGACAATTGCGAAATTCGCCAAAAATCGTGAAAAAAGTCGTTAATTTGGTGAAAAATGTCTGTATTTTTACAGATTTCAAGAAATCATTTTGAAAACGCAATATTTATATTACTAAAGTACTCAATATTGATATATTTGTTGTTCTCGCTTCACACACGAAAAAATCGAAATATTTTTTCAATTTCTTCAAATTTAAAAAAAATCGAAATTTATGAACTAAAATGTATTGATTTATGCCGCAATGGACTAAAAATTATTTTGAATTATTTTTAAAAATCAAATATTGAGATGTCTTTGCGATATTCGCCAAAAATCATAAAACTTAAAAAAAAAACATTAATTTTGTGAAAAACGTCTGCATTTTTGCATATTTCAAGAAATCATTTCGAAAACGCAATATTTATTATGCCAATTCAAAGACCGCCACATTTCTATTCTAAAGTATCCAAAATTGACATAGCTGTTGTGTTCATTTGCAAAAAAAATCAAAAATTTTTTTTCAATTTCGTCAAATTTAAAAAACAATCAAATTATGCGAACTAAAATGTATGGATTTATTGCGCAAGGGGCTAAAAATTATTTCGAATTACGAATTACCGGGGTTAATCTACTATAAAATTAGCATTTTGGGACTTGTGGGTTTTGAAAATTTTGAATTATCAGGGTTCGAATAACGGGGTTTTACTGTACTATGTATGTAATCATGCTATTTTTACCACTAATTTTATGAAATGCACATATTAGATTTCTCAAATAAAAATGATGTAACTTTGATAGGATAGATAGATATGTGAAATAAAATAAATTTCTATTTTTATTTTGCGAGATTCAAATTGTTATAATTGTGGCGTATAGATGCAAAACCGCCGCTATCCATATGGAGCCCTTATGGGAAGTGGTGGTTTCGCATCTTTACTCCACAATTCTTGAGAACATTTAATAATGTCGGAAAGTAGTAATAATTGAGCAGAAGTAATATTTACGCATCATATGTAATACGCAGTAGTGTAAAAAAAAAACTGATAGTTTATCTCATTGAAATTTGTGAAAAACTGGATTTTAGAGACTAGCTAATTGTTACAGGTAAGGGAATAATGACTGGAAAAAACTTACCTCCCAGAGATGAAGGGATGAAGGAATAGAGGAAAATTAAAATAATAAAATGATCAATATAAAAATTTATTTAAGTCAACAATGCATTGACATAGGTATAAAAAGTCACTTTTAGCGGTCAACTTAATGCGCATCACAAGTATACCATTTCGCAATTAAAAATGAGAAATATTAAAATGTCATCTCGATAAGAAATAATAAAGTATAAATATTAAAAGAATGATAAGTCGGCATTCTCTGGGAGGTCAAGGTCATTGTATGTTATCAGCGGCCTGGATCGATCCACGTGCGTGTCCCTGAAATAGTCCTTTTGCTTTTAAAACTGAAGGTGGAAACTACTCTAACAATTCTTTGGATAAATAATATATTTTAATTAATAATGATTGAGCGATAATGCTGCTTTACACTTTAATCAAGTTTTACAAGTACTCACATGAAACACGCGTTAGTTTACGCAATTTGCTGTTCTTCAACCAATATTACTCTTTATAAATACTCAATCGTCCTTCAAATTCAATTCATCCTAGTAACATTTATGAAATTTTCTTTTATCACGTTTATAATATTCATTAGTACACTAAAATTAATATAAGATAATCAAATTAGTATGTGTAAGCCGTGCGTATGATGCGCATTGTTTTATTGTGTTGGTGTTTATGGGTATAAATCCAAACAAAATGTGCCTCATACGCATGGCTCACACATACTAATTCGACTGTCTTTCTTAAACTGAGAGGTCTGTCTACCTGTTAGATTTCATCGGATATATTTACAAATATCACAACAAATAAACTGCAAAAGCATCCCCCAATTCCTATTCCACTTTCATTCACTATTGAAACTTCTGCATTCTGAAGCAGCATCTTCCAAGACTTATTTACATTTGAATAATTAATAATTTCATGACACCAGGTAAAGTATGCGCAGGCACTGTTCAACGGTTTAAGATGAAGAAAACTGGGCAGCTTTCTTTATCTATAGCTATTTTACTAAAGAAAACTACCCAATCAGAGCAAAAATAAAATATTCGCAAAACCACTGCTAATCCTATGAAATAAAACTAGTGCCATCATTTCATCGAGTTTTATTGAAAAATAATAAAATAATTTAACCAATCATTATAAACAAAGTTCAAAACATTAAAATCTGTTGATCTTGCTTTTAAAAATATCACTATTATTTACACATACATATATAGAAGAGATTATTATAAATAAAAAGATTGCATTTACTTGTTATGTTAAAACTAAAATTAGAATTCATGTCATGTATCACCAATGATACAGGTCGAATTTAAAAACAAGCAAAACATTAATCAAGTTGATTGAATTGTGAGAATGGTTAAAATATAAAACCAAACAATATATCACATTATATCATAATAATTTTGAAAAATAAAATGATGACACTACTTTTACGCACAAGATGTGAATCAATGTACACGGTACAAGCAAACAAACCCCCAAGTGTGTTATCACGTGTCAAAACTATAATCATTTATAAGTCATAACAAAATATATTTACAATAAATTATTTTATTCTTTTAAAATGGCTACTTGTAGTAGTTGAAATGCTTGTGTGGTCAAATAGGAAATATAGTTTGAGAATGTCACTTCTTAAGTTATATTGAACTCTGGGGTTCGAATGCTTGTGCCGTTCATGTGATCATTGTGCGTACCTTCCCCTGGCAAAGGCCCGGCCGTGTCGGGCCGGAGCGTATGGAGCTGGCGCGTACGCGTGCGGTGCGTAGTATGGTGTGTGGTAGCCATAACCTCCTCGACCGTAACCACCATACCCACTGGACCCATAGCTGAAATAAAGATAATATATATTTTCCAATTAAACCATGATTTTTAATTTTTACATATAGGATTATCGAGACCTTGAAAAGAAATGTCTAAAATCTTGTTAAACAGTTTAATTTATTAATTTTTTGCAAACCAACAGACTCGTGTTTCAATATTTAAGTACATCCATATTCATAATTTTAAAGTTGTTCGAAACATGAGTTGAATGAGCGGTTTCTTGGAAGTGGACCTCTTTTCATTTAAGAAAGACAATCAAAATATGTAATATGACAAAATATGACAATCAAAACAGTATGTGTAAGCCGTGTGCACATTGTTTCGATGTGTTGGTGTTTATACCCGTAAATACCAACACAACGAAATAATGAGCATCATTTGGAACATAATAATTTCATTATTTTTGTTAAATGGAAAGAGATCTAATCCTCGATGACTGCATTCAAAAAATTTTTCAATCAACCCCCAAGAATGTGTTAAGTGATAAAAATGGCCTCTTCATACTAAAATGAGGGTTGATGTTGATTTTGACAAACACAGCAACATCCATATTTAAAAGTTAAGTATTTATTTATACACGCAATTAAACCAAAAAAAAGAACTAAAACTAAATTATATCAGAAATCGATCACTTAAATTGAGGCCTGTAACATGTGAATTTGGTCATCACTGAATTTTGAATAAAAAATACCTATCTACCTAAATAACAGGCACAAAAAAGAAAACAATTGAAACTGCAGGGGAAAAGCAATAATCTGTTGACTTCTAACCTGGAGGGATAGGATGTGGGCTGGTGGGCGGGCTCTGGTCTGCGTTGTGGCGGCTCAGCCAGCTGGGGACGCTTCATATCTCGCAAGTAGTTGTTGAAGTACTCCACCTCTTTCCGCACCTCATCCACCTTTACAAAAATACAAACACGTAAAATAACGCACAAACACATTGCACATGTATTATTATATTAGAGGAGATCCAGAAGCGCATAGTGAGCGCAAATCGTTGTTTTTTCCGTCTACAAAAGCAGATAAAATCCAGACTGCTGTCCAGAAACACTAATATATTAGTGTACAAAATGCTTATTAGAACAGTGCTCACATACGCAGCTGAAACGTGGGTACTAATTAAAAGGAATGAGCGAGCACTTGACGTTTCTGAAAGGAAAATTTTGAGGAGTATATTTGGACCGGTTCTAGAAAATGGGAGTTTGGCGCAGATGTTACAACATTGAGCTCTATCTCTGTTTAAGGAGCTAAACCTTATCAAATTTATAAAACTGGAAAGACTAGGTCATGTGGAGAGAATAACCTAAGTCCCTGCTGAACTCAAGACCGATAGGGCGAAGGAGCCTAGGAAGGCCAAAATTAAGATGGAGCGACAACTTCCTCAAATGTATCTGCCTTGGAGCTTCTGAACTGGAGAGAGCTGGCCCAAAGCCAAGATGAGAATTGTAGAGCCAGGAGTGATGACGATTTATTTAAACAAACCTTCTCAGCATGCTTGTTGAATATGTGCTTCCTGATAAAGTCGGGTCCCTTGAACTTCTTCCCGCTGAGTGGGCACAACCACTTGTCCTTGGCCAGCTCTTGTGTATTGGCCTGGATGAACTTCTCCACCTCAGCCTGACAATCCTTGGTGCCTAGTTTCATCAATTCCTGTTCGTCAATGGTGGGTATGTCCTGCAGGAAGGCAGACATCTTGGTCTCGAATGTGCGAATATACTCAGCCAGTTCGTTGGCGGTCACCTGGATTATAAAACAATTTAAAACATCAAATAGAATATATAGCTTAAGGTACATGAAGTATTATTATCTTTCTTGTCACGTTCAATTTCTTTGGAAGGATTCTGAGCCTGAAGCGAGGAAAGGGGCATTTTTTGTAATTTGTTGTAACTTGAAAAAAAATATTAATAATTTAAATAAAAGAGGTAATAAAAAAAGAGAAGAATTAAACATTAGATATAACAGATTTCCATCGGGTATTTTCGCAAGTTAACCCGATCAGTGCCACTGCCGCGTAAACGCGCGAAACTTTGCATGTCCCGTCAGGCCAGTGCCGCGTTACCGCGCGGGAATTTTTCGATGTAAATGCGCACAACAACAAACGATTTTTAACACGTCACCAATTTTAAATCGTACTGGCATCTATAGACAACGATCCTAAGCAGTTACCATATTTTTAAAACCACCAAATCTCGTAAAATTAGTGATTTATGAAAGTGTTCCATCTGACAGTTCTCAGAGTTCGCTAGGGTCGCCGCTTGCAAAGTTTTTTTGGCTGAGAAACGGGGAATCCTGCAATACTTCAATTTAAAACTGCGCGTTTGGCTTGATTTTGTTCCCAATTATTGACAATATTCGTCGGTTTTTTCGCCATTTTCGTATTTTTAATGCAATTTGAGTGAATATAACAATCTTGTGCGTCTATAAAATTATTTTTTTATCTTTATTTTAGCGAGATTCAACTGAATTCTTTGTTTCTCTGTTTTTCCGTACTTCAGTTTGATTTTGTTCACGATTATTTAAAATATCAGTGGGTTTATTTCGCCGTATTCCTGTATATAGTGCAATGTGAGTGAGTATATCTATCTAGTGTGTCTATGAAATTAATTTTTTCTTTGTACACGTTGTGTTCAAATTATTGTGTTAATTTTTTGTTATAATACATGCGGCAACGGACTTATTTATTTATTGCAAACGCCGTGCGCGTGTGTGTATACGGAACGGCAACTCGTAGCACAAGACGCGTCGGCTCGCGGCGAGCAGGTACAAACCTCGCTCGCATCGAGCCACGCGGCGCAGCGCCCGCGATCTATATACACCACATTTTTATCTTTTTTCGCGAGATTCGCGTGAATTTTTTGTTTCTCTGTTTTTTTATAAAACATTTTTTATATTTCTTTTTGTGACATTACAATGGCTGACATATTATGATGATGAGATTGTTGGACAAACCGCCGAATCTGATGAGAGTGATGTGGAATTCGAATTGCCAGAGTTTTTTGAGCCGGATGAAAATGAAAATAATGTGCCTGACGAAATAGAAAATATTGCCTCTACTAGTAACGTCGATAGTACCTAGACCACTATTTCATTAGGATAGCGATCCTTTCGTGCCTCAAAGGACAATTTTGATTCATGTTTTGATTCATTCAATGCTATGAGTTGAACCGTATTTTGAAATATACCACACGCAGGAAGAATTCACTACATAATAGTAAGATATTAAAGGTGTAACATTAAAAAACAGGTAAAAAAAAACAAAAAAAGTGAAATTGTGACAACCCTGTTGTATATTTTGCGGAATGAATTTATTTTGCTTTTGCTTCAAAAAACTCCGTCATAAATTCGAAAAACATAATTCTTTGGTAAGTTCTTACACTTTTTCATCATATTATGTCTATTTTTATTGTTTTTTATTTACTTTATTTTACGGAAAAATGTCTGGCCTATAGGTGTCCCCCATAGTAAATATGGCTGGCAGTTAAAAGGTTAATCTAACATATAGCAGGTTAAAGGGGTTTCGGAAAAAAATATTGATAAATTCACCATATCTCTGAATATTTATAACATTAAATTCATAAAATATCACATTCAAACTGCAGTTCTTAGATTCCCTAAACATAAACTTTTTATTTACCTCATCTTTCTTTAAATTTACCATATTTTCATTAAAATACACGTACATGTATAAAGATAGATTGACGAGAGCTCTCAAATTTGGTGACTAGCAAAAATCCTGGGTAAGAACATAATTCCAGTCTGCTCGGCACTGACAACGTATTTCTGACTAACCTTGCTGGAAGGAGCGGGTCCCCTGGCATGCATGATACCGCACCGGTTGGGCATTTCATCCTCGTACGGATATTCACAGTGGTTGTAGTAATCCATGGAGTGCACTATCCTCAGATAGAGGATGAGCCTGTCTAACACGGCCGTGAGCTGTGGGTCCCTCTCCACTGTGTCGCCTCCCTCCACTCCTTCGGCATCCTTGGTCCCTGCCCCCTCTGAATTCAGTCCCAGGAGCTCATCTTCCTCTGCAGAACCCTCCTCAATAAGATATTCGGTGATGTTATGCAGAACGGGATTGGAGGAGACAAGACCAAACTGGAAAAATATTTATTTATAAATGTGATAATAAACAATATCCATTATTTTGTTTTAACTGCGCACGTTACGTTTGCTTGTATGTTGCGAGGCCGGCCGCACTTTGGATACGAATTATTATGTATGTATTCGTACAATTATTTTCGTACGTATTAAGCGCGCACATTGATTGCGTTTTGCGTTGGTCACGATCAGTTACTTTTCGCATTTCTCCAATAACGTTTGTGCCAAATGAATAATCTGTATCTTCTGGAAAACTCTGTTATGGCAGACTTAAATAATGACAAATTTCATGACTATCTAATAGATTCACAAATGCTGGAGAGAATCAAAGTGCAATGAGAGCTCATAACATCGGAGAAATATTGAAAAAATTTTTTGTTCGAAGTACATAATTATACCTCACTTTCATTAAACCAAATTATTTAACTTACAGGTATTTTTAGTTCTTTAGAGATTCTCCACCATAATCAGCGCTGATGATCACGTAGTTGAATCACTTTGGTCCCACAAACATTTGTGGTCATGTATCAAATTGACAAATTTTTCAATATCCATCGTACGAAATTGCAAAAATTTCCAAACAATTCCGGATTGTGTCGGACGTCGCATCTATACGTGCGTGTACAGTGTGCGATGTTCAACACTACTTCGAAGGTCAGGAATGTACTTGCATATTCGTACGTATGCGTACTACTCGATTTCGTAGGAAAACGCATCCAGTGTGCGGCCGGTGTAATAGTATATATTATAGAAAAATTTGACAAAACAACTTTAAATATAAATGTACAAGTAAATATAAAAATGTGTTAATGTAGTTATGCGCTCACCTGCGTGTCTCCCTTGACGCTGTCTCCCCACAAGCCGGCCTTGGTGTCCAGCTGGTGACAGAGACGAGCAGCGAGGCGAGCGTCAGAACGCACCACCTGCCGATGCAGAGTCAGCCCGCTCACGGGACGTACGCGGCGAGATAAGTCACGGTTCACTATGGCACCCAATTCACAATCACGTAACTGAAACAATAAAAAATATTTTTAACTGGTGATGAGGAGAAGAGGCAAGCAAGAGTATAGACTCAATAGAACAAACTCGCCTTTTACCTTAAAAAAATTCTGTGCCCTAAATAATATTTAGGACACGGGATTTTGGGGATTCTGTCATATGTATTTAGGAATACATGAATATGACCGTTTAATATATGTGTATAAACTGTAAATAAAATGTATAATTACAGAACATCATGGAACAGCAACAGTTATCATCAAATTTCAAAAAAAATTAATAATGTAAACTAAAATGTATATTAATTTAGGGCTAAAAATTATTTCAAATTATCGGGACTAATTTACTATGATATTAAAACTCGAGGACTTTTGGGTTTTAAAAAATTTGAACCATGGTGAATTTCAAATTATGGTGAATTTTGAATTATCTGGGTTCGAATTGATGGGGTTTTACTGTAATAGTCAACATAACTTTTGTTTATTAAATAAATTAAATACCCTGATGTTGTTGAGGTTCCAGCATATCTCCATGATGTTAACTTCTCGGTGGAAAGTGACCCAGCCACGGCGGAACCAGCGTCGCTCCGGCAGCGGGTCAGCCAGAGCGACACGCAGAAATCCTCCATAGCGCTTGCACATCTGGAGACATAATATGATAATCAACAAAATAAACAGTACAAAGTATGAAGAAAAAAAACGTAAATTGCGTCACTTGGCGTCAGGTGCTGTATTAAAAAGATATACAGGGCGTCTCATAGCTAGCAGCAAAAATTTTACAGGTGGATTCCTACCTTGATAGTGAGTCGAAAATGTTCAAGCAACCATGACCTAATATCGATAGTTATTGAGACACGCAATATCAAAATTAGCATTTTTTTTTTCAATATTTATGACTAATTTTTTGCAAAAAGTTCAACTATCATTACAGTAACTTATATTGACTATGAAATATTCATTCGCCCTAAGTGGAATAAAATGATAAAAACCTTGCAAAAATTTTAAAAATATTATTTTTTGCAAGGTTTTTATTATTTTTTTTAGTTGTATTGAAGTAAATGAATTTTTTATCAGCAATATAATTCACTATAATGATACTTTTTCAAAAAATTTGTCAGAAGTATTAAAAAAAAAAAAGCTAATTTTGATATTGCGTATCTCCATAACTATTAGGTTATTAACTCCATATTAGGTCATGGTTGTTTTAAAATTTTCGACTCACCATCAAGACAGGAATCCACCTGTAAATTTTTTGCTACTAGCTATGAGACACCCC
This sequence comes from Agrypnia vestita, assembly GCA_016648135.1. Lineage (NCBI taxonomy): Eukaryota > Metazoa > Arthropoda > Insecta > Trichoptera > Phryganeidae > Agrypnia > Agrypnia vestita. The sequence goes on from JADDOH010008763.1 coordinate 44,735, forward strand.
GTATAGATCGGGGATCCAAATATGATAGTTCATCTTGTACTTTGGTCTCAAAAGGTTGATATTTCGTAAACATCAACAAAACAAATTACAATGAGGAGAAATGACTCACCGCTTCAACTTCAGCCTTGGTGATGGTGGGTGACAGATTCCTGAGGAAGATGGAGGTTGTCTTATGCATGGCTCTACGTTCCTTTTTCTCAATGTCTACCACTTTGGCTGTGTCCTCGCCCTGATCATCATCATTTTGTTTCTCCACTTCTCCTTCCTCTACCGGTTTGTCATCTTTTGTCTTTTCTTCTTCTTCTTTGTCATTTTTGGTATCTTCGGCAACCATTTCCCCATCCTCAGTTGCTTTCTAATTAGAAAATAAATTTTAGCATGAAAATTTCAGCTTTCAATTGACTCATTATAGACTCGGATTGCCTGGAGTTTTTAAAATTACTCATTTTTGTCTGATATAGTAAAAGCTCATAAAACAATATTGAGGGGACCAAAAATAAAAATCAAATTTCAAATTAGGGAAGTAGAATTTATTAAGAAGTTATCAAAATATCAATACACCACTCTAAACATTTATAATTCACAACAAATGCATTTTCACAAAGAAAAATGTTCAAACATATATTTGACCAATGTTGCACTGATTTATTATTAAACTCCTCTATTTCTTCAGTAAATATAAATTATTGAGAAAAAAATCAAAAAGTCCGCCTTGCAGCTCTTTATGTTTCGCTGCGTCATCATCTATTACTTTTAACTTATGAAAGGATGCTTCGATTTTGGCGGGAATTTTAAAATTGTCGAATTGGCGACTAATTTTATTGCAATCTTTCCCTCCCTCTCAATTTTACTGTGTATATATTTAATCAAGTATGTTTTGAATTAAACAGTTCATGTTTCGTATGTTTTTCGAACTGATACAAATTTTAATTTATAATGAAACGCGCTATGGACTAAAATGTAAAACAAGGATGCATCAAAAATATGCAATATTCTTCATCCTGTTTAAAATCTCAAGAGTGTCAGTTTTCACAAAATTCACTAACAAAAGCACAAAAAGGTCAACATGTATATGTCAATGATGTGATATTTTCAAACAATTTAACTAACACACAAAGATGAGCATATTATAAAAATTAAAATTTGACAATTTAAAACTACGAAACCGGTGGGCAACATGATTAAACTTCAACCAATCTCGCCTTCCGGTGGGATTTTCGTCTTAGCCGGCCCGCCGGCGGCGCCGGCCATTGCGGTTTATTTACTGTTATATAAAAGGTCAAAGCCTTGTGAAAGATTAGTGGCCGGCGCAAAATGCGTCAGCGCAGGAATAAAAACATTTGAAGATAGATGTTCATGTTTACACAAATGACTTTGTTTCAAATTTCATAATTTTGACTGAATTTTTTTCATATTTGGAATTAGCCATTTTTTCGAATCATAGGTAGCATTCTGTATGTAAATTCATTGGAGGGTGATAAAATATGATTAATTTTTCGAATTATAATGAATTTCGAATGATAGTTTTTTTGTATTAATGTTCCAAAACTTACTTCTTTCTCCTTTTCAGGCTCCTCGGCATCATCGGTGTGCCCGGGCGGCTGTGGTTCCCCTTCGCTCTTGGCCCCTGCCCCCTCCCCGTCGCTGTCTGAAGAATCGGAGGAGGAGGAAGATGAGGACGACGACCCGCTTGAGCTGTTAGAAGAGGTGCGACTGCGCTTACGCTTCACGGATGCTGATAGCGCTTTAACTAAAACCAAATGAAATACACACAAAGCTGCAATTTATTTTCATATGGAATTATTACCTTGTTATGCAAATGAAGAATAATTTAACCCCCCCTGGGCCGCGTCGCACATATGCGACAGGCACAAAATAAATTATTTATCGACGGCCGCATATCGAATTTGAAAAACGTAATTTTTTTCCCAATAGAGAAATCCTGTTGTGACCTGTCGTTCCATTTTCAACTCAAAAATATCACGGATTATATTTTAAATCAACAATCAAAACAGAAGTTTTTCTGCCGTCAAAATCGTATAGAATTGTTATAGATGGCGCTCCGATCGCGTGTTGTGCAATCGAAATTCAAATATTCCATCGTCAAGGTCACGCGCAATGTGCGCGGGAAATACAATTTATTTTTTTCGATTTTCGATTTATTTGTACACGTATATACAAATATATACGATATGTTTTGCGATATTTGTCAGTTTTTGTTGGTTTATGATTCAATTGAATACTAATAGTGATTTATTAACAAAAATACACGCAATTTTGTTGCGTTTATTTGAAATATGTGTGTGTGTGAAAGTGTATCATATTTATGTGTTATGAGTGCGATGTCCCGTCGTGTGCCGTGCCGTGCAACAAAATATATCACACAGAAGAAGATTATTATTATTAATAGTAGTGTTGTCTCAAATAAAAAAATATTATTATTTTTCAGAAAATGTTGCGCTGGCAACATTATGGAAATTCAAAAAAAGATTATTTTTTTTACTTAAATGATAAAAAAATCATTGCATTTCGACACTTACGATAAAATAATATGAATGTGTGTGTTTTTTTTTAATATACACATGTTTTCATGGTTTTTTCGTAAAAAGAAAAATCACAAAAAATTCCGAAAATTTACGGCCCTCATCAAGTTAAAACATAAATTGCATTAAAAATGGAAATTCTGAAATATTTTATTTATTATGAAGGCATTCACATTACAAGTTTGAAATATCAAATTCTAAAACATTTTATTTATTATTAAGACATATTATTAAGAAATATCAAATTCTAAAACATTTTATTTATTATTAAGACATTTGAAATATCGAGGTATTCGCTAATTTGATCTTTCAAGACGGTTATGACGAATACTCTGAATGTAATGTCAAGTGATATGAGATTTCATCATTCAGGCTGTTATTATTGCTAGAGTAAGAATGAAATGACAAAAAGAGATGGCAATATATTTACGTCAATGTTCGATATTGAAGCGCGGATAATGACATATAGGGAAAAACGATTTCTATGCAGCCAATGTACAGCAAATGTCAAAATGCATTACATTTTAAAATTTGAAAAACAAATGCATTTCTCATAATATGTTTATCGAAAAATGACATGTCAGATGCAACGCACGCGCGCGGCAGAATTTTTCAACTTTTTCCATTAGCAAAATTTAAGTAATTTACTCGTTTGTTACGGATTGAAGATATTCTTTATGCATTTGCTAACGGTGTTTTAAAATTAAACCGTCTTTAAAGCAGTGCTCGTTGCAAGACAATAATACTTCTGACAATTATTTACATTTATCATATCGAAATCGTACTAAATCATACCAATACCGATTACCTACCTACTATAACTTTAAAATTATCTCGTATAAACGCCAATACCGCTAAAAACACATACAACTCATTCCTTGAAAAACTATGAATGATTGATTTTGATAATTGTGTAAAAATCACGCAATAAACGCCAATACCGCTAAAAACACATACAACTCATTCCTTGAAAAACTATGAATGATTGATTTTGATAATTGTGTAAAAATCACGCAACCTGCAACTTTTAAGTCACTAATGATCAAACAACTGGCCATGTAAGAGGCCCAGTGAGCTAGTCCTGTATACTATTGTGTAAATAAATACTGTATCTGACATCTATATTACATTATCAGAGCTCATTACAAAATTAATTAATTAAAGTCACCTTTCGCATTCTCGAGGGTGGGAGGGGCCACTTCCCCGGGGGCATTGACTTTAGAGAAGAGCTTGGCTTGCTCCTGCAGTTCGATGTGATGAGGATCGATGTCCATACACAGCGGCGCTGTGTTTTCGGGTTCCACCGCCGCCTTCGTCTCCGTCTCTGACTTCTTATCCTCGTTCTCCGAGTCCACAGTCTCCTTCTTCACATTTTCATCCGAGTCTAGGATTATCTCCACGGGCTTGACTGCAATCAAATCTAACGATATTTCAAAAAAATATTTTTAACAAAAGAAATTGTGAGACTATATTTGCAATATGTAATAACATACTTATTAACGTTTTTGACAACTGTGCAATTTTGTGATACTGATGACACTTTACTTGATATTAGTATTGCAAAATGACAACTAAGCATTTATAATCATAAATAACAAAAAGTAAATTTTAAATTATTTTTAAATAACATTACTGTATTATTTTTTACCCTCTTTTTCAACTGTTGGAGGCGGTTTAGGCTGTTCGTCCAAGACTTTCAGGTCTTCATCTGTCCCCCCCTCCAGCTTGATGACCACGGTATCCAGCAGCCGGATGATTTCGTCAGATTGGTCTACGTCAACAGTTATTTTGTCCAAGAAGTTATTGTTTAACAAGTCCAAGAATACTTGCAGTCGATTCTATAAAATGAAGAATAACTCATTTTAAACTATTTAAAAAATATTTGGTAATAATGAAACATGAAAAATTTCCAACATATGGAATATAGTTAGAATAGTTAGATTCTGAATGTCCACGACAGATAACGCATTGGGTCTCATTGAAAGATGTTGATAGTTCGTCTCTATAAATCTAAATAAGCAGTTGCTAACCTTAAGTGAGTTGTGTTGTTCATCTTTACGTTTCATCGACTCCTCAGGGTGATATCTAATCTTGAACCTAGAAAATTGATATTATGTAAACAAAGTACACAAATCAAAATACAATATTTTTTGTTCATATATTAGATGTATGAGGACCATGGAAATTATTGGAAAATGAATAATTTACCACACAAAACAAATATTCCACAATTGTCTCATTGATAAAAAATAAATATTGTAAAGGTGAAAAGCCTAAAAATAAACATGCAAATAATATTCCAATTAGTCTACGTTATTATTTTTATTATGACCATCTGGAATTTCCCATTGTTGATCAGCTGGAAAAAATTGCCGATCTAGCAGGTCAATTAAAATAAAGAATACAAAAATATATTATTCTCACAGAGGTAGCTTATGAACTCATTACAAATTTTGTGGAGCATTGATTTTGGAAGATGGGTGAGAATGATAAATGAAAATAGTAAACAAGAATATGTAAGGTTTATCCTGCAAAATATGAAACAAATAATAAGTATAAAAAACTCTTCATCGTCTCACCTGTTCTCCATAGATTGTCGGTACCTAATAACCCTGACCTAACACGCGATATCCGAGGCATTGCGCGCCTCGGACACAGAACGCAAGCTACACGGTATCAATTAAAATCGCGGGCTAAGCTCTAAGTTTTGTTTTGTTGCACACATCTTTATGAAAAATGATTTTCCTTACGGAGAACAGCGTGAAGTTAGCCGGGACAACGCTGTAGACTGTAGGGACAAATGTTCATACATTAAGATTCCCATCTAGAGATTTCAAGGGCTTATATCATTCTACACACTATGCATTATGAAGTCAATGTGTCTGAACATAAGCCATTCAATTCTCAGATGATAAATAATATTAAATATATCACTATCATCATTCTAGACTCTGATGCTTCATGTTCACTTTATTCAGTACCCAAATAGTTACTGTCTGGTACCTCTGGTATCAATAAAATTGAATGGGAACATATTTTCAGGATCACTTATTTAACATAATATTTTTAAATATTACTCAACATTATATATTTAACATAATAATACGTCACCAAAACAGGAGGCCTCCGTGTAAATGTACTCAAAACCTACAATTTCCCCATTGCAATAATTCAAACAGAATAAAATAATAATCAGTATGCAAAGAATTCTGGCTTTCCGTGGAATGGAGTATCGATACAACAGCATTATAAATTAACTCAAATATTACAATAATATACTTTTTATTATAAGTGTAACCATAAGTTAATAACAAACTTGATTATCTTAGGTCTTACCATTCTTCATCCTTGTGGGCTACGAAGAACTCGTTTAATTGCTGTCTTCTGAACTCCAGCTTATAATCATTATACTTCTTGATAGCGTCCTCATCAGTGATGGAGTCATCTTGGGAAGCGAGGAACGCCTTAAATGACATCATGGCCGGCTGAGTTTCCCCTGTCGCCGCACCACCAATACCGGTTTCCCTGTAAATTTAAGAATGTAACTCGCAAAGTCTTTCAAAATATGTGGTGAAACATTTATGAATTTTTAAAATAGTAGACAACCGCAAACGATAATCGATCATCGACGCCGACATCACATGCAAAATACATTTGAAGCTTTCCACACAAAGATGTTTGTGTTATCAACATGTTATTAAGCTTTTGCATACCCTGGCATAATTGACACTGTCCGAGGGAAACTTTGGAAGAAAACATAAAAGGTAAGTTTTTACCCATCCAGCGAACATGGAGATGGAACTTTTAGTTCACAAGTCCTAGCCTATTCTTGGTTTGGCTTTAGTGATGCAGTGCGCTATCGTAACCGGTTCAAAGATTAACCCAACATTATTATGCACGCTCGGATATTTCGGTTGTTATCGGTCAATTACATCCCTAACTAAAGCACAGTAAACATGGCTACAAAATAAGCCATTAATCTTTTTGATATTTTTCTATAGCTAATTCTAAAGAGCCATCAACATACCTGATAGGCGGCTGATGCGCATGCATGGGGTAGGCGTGGTGCGCTGGATGTGGCCCATAAGCGTCATGCACCCAGCCGTACGCGCCGTAATTGTCATGTGCAGGAGCGTATCGCCGCTCATCTGGCCAGTCGGGTCCCCTTGCCCGCTTGGCAGCTGCCCCCTCGCCCCGAGCGGGACTGTAGCGTCCCGCACCACCACCACCCCCCCGATACTCGCGATATTCCGCACGCCCGCCACTGCGAGCCCTGGAGGAAAAAACACTCATATTAGATAAATAAAAAACCTTGGATCAGTTGTGGATAATTTGCGCAAAATACATTTAACGATTACTTACAGAATAATAAAATATATGTATTAACCTTCAGACAGCTAAACTAGTATGACATAAGTCTGTTCCCATGGTGTGGTGCTATTTTATGCTTGTTTAAGATAAATAAATTATCTCAAATTTCTCAATGAATACGTCATATTTTACTCCATTTTTACACTGACACATAAGGTTCATCATTAAGGATGTCATAATTATACAATTCAATTGGTTTTGTTTTGTTAGACTGGCGCCACGCTGCGCAGATCTTCTGTCGCGGAACGCCGCTGCATTTCTTTCCATACAATATGCACTTATCAAACACACTGCGCGAACTCCATTTGCTCTGCCGATTTTATGTGACTGAAAAGACGCACCGGAATATCCACGCAGGGTGGGACCGGCCTTATGGATTCCACTCGACTGATTAGTATTGCTGGCAAAATGCCTATGCCGATATATTAGTTCCCTTTATTCTTATATTATTTTTTGATGGAACATTAATAAACTATTGCTATATATGCTAACAGAAGGATAAACTTCTGAGATGCTTGTGTAATTTCTGGTGGAAATGGAAATCAATGACTTTGAATTCATCATCTGTCTGTTCATCATCAAAATTTGAATTGAATTTTTCAATCAGCACTGCAATTTCAGATTCTTCAGAGGCTTTTGGACGTGATGGAGGTTTCTCGTAGATGTACGAATTAAAATTTGTAAAAAAAAAAAACTCACTAACTAAACATTGAAATTGAGAGGTGGGAGAACAAGTATAACTGCCCAGAATTGACAAACATATACCACCTTAACACCAATAATCTCAGAGGTCACCAACTGAAATTGAATCGTACGGCATTTTCGACAATTCCAAGGCAGAACTTCTTATCAAGCCACGTGGTTGATAGCTGGAATAAGCTTCCAAGAAACGACATTGAAGCAACCACAGTGGATACCTTCAAAGACTAGACAAGTTTTTTGGAAACAGCTCGTAGAAATGATTATATTCATATATACTTTTTTCTTTTTCTTCTGTTATAGTATTTTTTTTTTTCTGTTTTTTTTAGATATATAATTGTATTGTTAAATTTTTGCTAGTACTCATAAACTGTTTAATTGATATTATTTAAATGACATTATAGAAAACCTGGGGTACATCAGCCCACAAGCTGCTCATCCGCAAATAAACAAATAAACTATATACGCACAAGATCAGTAACCATGCACGCCATTTGAACATTTTATCGCTCCATGCAATATAATACAAAAATTATATGCATAGTATAAAATATTGTACTAAAATACAAAAATTAACGATAAGCAATATTTTTTGTAAAGTATATTGATGAAAAGAAATGGTTTGGATATTATTTAAAAGACGACGTCAGTACGGTGTCTATTTAACGCGTATTTATCATTAGGCAGCAAAGAAGTGAACTAAATTACCCACAGTGCCCACGTTTGTGTCACATATGCATGTCGTCCGCCGTAGGCACGGCATTCAAGTGTCATGGATGCATCCAGCCGCCAGTTAAGAGTTAAGCAGTATTTCACAAACTACCATTCCTTCCACCGTCGACTATGGCTCCCTGAGTTTTGATCATAAGTGTCAAATAAGATCAGTTGTAAGAACCTTTGATTTTCATCGATACCTTGAATTTCAAAATCTAGAAGCTTCCTTTCCTCGAGATACTGTCACAACACAGTACTAGAAAATTAATTGTCACCTATAAATATTTTTTGGGAACTTTTCATGCAATTAACAGAATGTGAATGGTTGCTTCGGTTGCTGCAAAACTCCGCAATTCCCCCCAAAAATGGTAAGATTATCCAGGATTAAAACTAAATATTGATACTGATTTTGGCCGAGTCACATCATGGATGAAGAAGAAGTTATATATTTATCTGTATAAGTCAAAGAAAACTATATCTGGCGCAATAATCTACAATATTTTACAGATTATTCTGTAATAAAATTATGTAAAAAAAAAATCCCATTATAGCTAGACCGCATTCAAAATAATGTGCGCAAAAAATGTGTGTTGTTACGATGCAAAAAATTTTGTAGTAAGTAAGTAACCGTTTTTAGACTAGAAAATATATATTTATTTAGAATATCATATTGAGGCTTGTGATACAGGCTTGCCAGGCAACTTTCCCGTTTTCTTCTTACCGGACAAAGCTAGGAATAGTCTTTTGATTGTGGTCGACCTATAGTAACCTAATACCATATGTAATAATAACAAATGATGTCTGTGTTTTTGTATGTAATAAAATGTACATTATTACATGCACAAAATTAGCAAGATATTATATTGATTTAAGTGACTTTTTAATATTCTAAAACAAGAGTTTATGAAAAAATGAATAGTATTTAATAAAGTAAGCAAAACCAATAATCATATCATTTTTCAAATAACACCGTCAAATTAAAAATAGTGTTCTCAGATTTTCGGTCAATTAGAATCTACTGGTTAGTTTTCAGGGCATTCTGGATATTTTTGGATTCCTCTGCAGGGTCCATGATGGACCCTGCAATGGGATCCGAAACGTGAGCAAGGAAAGTCGTATACACATGGCAGAATATCCCAAAAAACACTAATCAGAAGAATATACATGTTGTATGAGCCACATCTTCAGGTTATTAACCCGTTCAGTACCCAAGCCGTGCATTCATTACGTGCTCCGTCGTGTACACACGACGCTGGCCTATAACAGGTTTTAACACAATATGATGGTTTAGTATTTATATTAATAACAATAGTTTAATCCATCCACCGCTGATAATAAACATGATTTTCTATATACATATATACAAGTAATATTTAAAATTATAACATTTCCTCACCACGGGGTAGTAAAAGATTATTATTACCATAAATAGCAGGGTTCAGTTTTTTCAGGGATTCCTTAATTATTTTACCGCGTATAGACAATGCCATTTAGGGGTCTCCCTCAACCAAATAATGACTTTACTTCAAACACTTTATAAAGAATGTAAAATTATAATTTCCCTACAGAAGAAAACGCTTTAATATTTCAGCACTAAATGTACAGTAATGAATGCATATTAATGGAAATAAAAACTTTAAAAAAAAAATCAACACTAAATATGTAAGGTTGGGTAATACATGATTTTTACTTCCTTTAAAAAATAAACAATATTTTTAGAACGGGACTAATATCACACATATATTTAAAGTATAGGAAGGATTAGACTTTATTAAATATACAGCCCGCACATTTGACTGTTTGTTGGGGAAACGGAAAAACAAAAATAATTATATAAATAAATATAAAGTGTCTGATGGAAGAAAGGAGTTGATGGTAGCTACTTATTTACACTGACCATTCCCAAAACAATTTTTTAACTGTTTAAAACTATTCAAAAAGATAGCAGTTTTTGACCTGAATATTGAATATCATTAATCCCAAAATTAAAGTACTTCTGAAATATTTTTGTAAAATATATAATATTTTCCCAAGACCCTTGTGAGCGGACTCAAAAAATATTCGAAGACAACCCACTCAATTGCTTATTTCAATTGTACAATAATAAATTTTAACAGGTAAGAACCAGCACAACGTTCCTACTTGTCAATAAAAAATTTTTGTAATGAGAAAACTCATACTGTAATTAACAATAATTATACTGGGCTGACTTCTACATACGCACTTCTTTGCTTGATGGAAAATAACTTAATATCAATACCAAAATACTGTTTGAAATTAAAATTAATTATATACCTGTTAGTCAGTTTTCCGTCTGTAGTGCGCCCTAGTGGAACATTTTCTTTAGAGTGCTTCAATCTGTGGATAATGGTCAAACGTCTAAGGATGTTATAGCTGTATTTACAAGATATATGAAAAGTGGAAATGGATAAAAGGGGAAGAAAGGAAACAATGTATACTGTGCATTATTAAATCAAATTAAAAAACATCTTCAGCATTAACATAGTCAGCAATACAAGCATATAAGCAGCACCTTCCTTCACCAAAAGATTAATGTTTCCAAAATTTATAAAAGGCCATAGTCAATTGACACAGAAGAGTATATGATTGTAAAAGATAACATTTAAACACCTTAAATCGCTTACAACGAAAATGAATAGCACACATTAATAATATGAAAACAAAATCAAATCAAAAGTTTACTATCAAATAACACATGCCATGCAGTTCCATTATAAAGCATGAAATAAATTTTGATAAGAAGCATACATGAATTTATAATTATATCATTGTTTTTAATGGGTTATTTTTTTATGAGTCCCAGTTTCAAACTATGCAGACAAAATAGATCAGGACCGGGTTAGTCAGTTTAACGAACCGTGTAAAAAAGATCTAACGCAGACATATCTCTTCATCCCCTGGCGTTTAAAACGTCTGGGAAAATAGCATTACAGAAAGATGTTTCCAGGTTACCGATACCTAAGATTATTCTAACCTGTCTTGCCATTCTTCTCGCCCTCTGGAACGCTCTTCTCGCCTATCACTTCCTCGATAACTATTTCCCTCGGTGCCTCCCGTTCCAGCGCGCTCCCCGCGGAACTTATCGCGTCGCTTACGATCATATTCATCATCACTGTCACCCATGGCAGAAAATGTTTAATATAATATAAAAATGTTGTGTTCTATCTCCTTTGAAATAAAATTATTACTTTTCTAACAATATACTAACAAACACAACATTACAACAGATACCTTTCTATAACCCACTTTCCGATTTTCACCCACAAAAAAAGAAGCGTTCCGAACATCCGAAATGAAGTTAGTCAAACACAGAAAAACTCAGAACTACCAACGCCGCGAAATTGATAACCAATAATAAATTATTTTTTTCACCCGACTAGGTATTAAAATGTATTTTTGTTACCCTAATTTATAAATATATCATAAATCTAATAATATAATCAATATTGCCTTTAGTATGAAGGAAATATTGTAAAAATCTGCATTAAATCAATATTTTTCCATTGGCATCATTGATTGCCACGGACATTAAAAGGAGGGGGCTGCAATTAGGGACACGGAAAAGTATCGATATTTTTGGGTATCGATATTTCTTAATCGATACCGATACTTTTGTACTTAATACTTTGCAATTGAGACTTTTAGTTAATGAGTACTTCGTGGTAAATATCGAGTATTTTTTTTCAACTTTCAAATACACTAAGTCGTCTAAAAGAACAAATACCTAAAGCTGTATATTTGTAGTCATGACAAAACTTTGGCCTGTGGAAAGGTTCGTCGTGGTCGATGGATTGAAAGAGCGATCGGATGTAAATGTTTATTTCTTCCCGGAGATAGGCCCCGGGAGCAAGTTGAAGTGTACAAGTAATATGTAATGACGAACAAAGAAATAGATGACGCGCGGAGGTCTGCCTGGTGTTACGGCAGAGGCCCGACTATCTCTCTATTCTGTGGGCCCGACTGGTATGGTGTCGCCCTGTTCCTAGCTCGACCCCTTTCTTTATATCGCGGTGATTTTAATGGTGTTAATATAAACAAAAGTCTGGTTCGAGCGATAGGTAGAGTTGCCGGCAAACTTCTTGAAATTTTTTGGCGTGGTGGGGGAATGCGCAGAAGACAATATTTGGGTCTCGTTGGTGGAATGGTACATGCGCAAACTTCCCCCCACTACGCCGAAAAATTTCAAGATGTTTGCCGGCTACTGTACATGTCACAGGTACATGGACAGGTACCGCTCCAGGCTCATACAAAAAAATGTCATCAAGCAAGTTCAGATTCACAGGCACAGCCTTCAGTAAATCTGAAGCATGTGCCTGTGATTACGATATAATATTTAGCAACACTAGGCCATTCCAACACAGGAAGGATATGAATAATGTGTTTTCGCAATTACGTCTGTGTGTGCTGCAAAGAACAGACTAATTGCAACTTGCACGAAATATTAGAAGATTACAAAAAATTGTTAATAAAAAATTCGAAAAAGTTTCGATACTGCGAGGCTTACAAAAAAATCTTCTAAGAAAGTTAGAAAAAATATGAATAGTGTGGGGCTTACAATAAAATCTTCATAGTAAATTCGAAAAAGTATCGATACTGTGGGGGTTAGAAAATATTTTCATAAAAAATTCGAAAAAGTATTGATAGCTATTGTATAAGGCCCGGTTGTTTCAAATTCGATCAAAGTAAGCGTAGAGTTTAAACTGAAATTTTACGTTCTCCACCAATCAGACGATCCGTTTTCGTAAAAATCTATGCTTTTATCGACCGCTTACTTTGATCGAACTTGAAACAACCGGGCCTAAGGGGCTTACAAAAATATCTTCATAAAAAAATGAAAAACTATCGATTAACCTCTCCATATGTGAAGTGGTGCTGGCTGGATTACCTAGTCCTGAATTTGGGCAGTGCAATGTTCCCAGCCGACGTCCGTCACTAAAAAAGCTTCAATATTTTACAACCAATCCAAAAATATGAATACCGGAATTTTTTTAATTTTGACTGTTAATTGGTGGGGGGATTCCACATTCATGATTTAATTAGAACACCACAATCTAAAATATAATATAATCTATAATTTATTTATGTTTTTGTTTTTATGCCATTTTAGTACAATACAAAAATTGTATATAATACCAGTCTGAAGAAGGCCATAGGCTGAAACCGGTACGGTCAAAAAACAATAAACAATGGAAAAAAGTTAAATATTGTTTTAATTAATCATTTTCTTTTGAAATTTTCTGTAGTAAAATTATTAAAAAAATGTATGGTCTTCATGTGGAAATATTTCGAGATGAAGTGTACCAAAGCTATTTACTTCGCAAGAGAGCTAAAAGATTGCATCTTCTTTTGGCGCATTTATATTATAACGGAAGTTGCGCACACGCAGCGTGCGCATTGTGTGCGTGTAGCGAAAATGCGAGACCACGAAATGTACTTGAAATTAGTACTATTCCAGTAATATCTAAATATAATAATTTCGTTCGAATTCACGGAAAAAAAAAACGAAATTACACGGCTGGAGAAAGACTCGAATCTGGACCGCGCGGACAGCAACGCGTGACTACATAACATAGCCACCATCAGTTCTCTTTATTCCATCAAAATACACCATATTTTATTTTATTTAATAACAGTGTTAATTAGATATCATATATTTTTATAACAGAATGAGAATATTAACGCATACCCACCTTGAATAGATTAAATTTAATTCTCGTGTCTAAAAGTATATATATATATATATATATATATATTACACACCAGCCGTACTAAAATATTATTATTATTATTTATTTATTTATATATATTTATACATAATAAAAAGCTTGTCAAACGTATGAGGTGTAAATTAATGGTTCACGTCATAGCTGAGCCGTGAACCATTAATTTAATCTAAAATATACAGGCTGTTTCATACCTAGTAGCAAAAACGTTACAGGTGGATTGCTGCCTTAATGTTCAAGCAGCCATGACAAATATCAATATTTATGTAATATCAAAGTTTGCATTTTTTTTTTAATTTTTCCGATTTATTTTTTGCAAAAAGTTGAAGAATCATTACAGTAAATTATATCAATTATGAAAATTTCATTCACTTAAATACAAAATCAAATAAAATAATAAAAACATGGCAAAAAATATTTTTCAATTTTTGCAAGGTTTTTATCATTTTATTCGACTTGTACTGATGCGAATGAATTTTTCATAGTCGATATAAGTTACTGTAATGATAGATCAACTTTTTGCAAAAAATAAGTCAGAAATATTGAAAAAAAATGCAAACTTTGATATTGCATATCTCCATAACTATTGAGGTCATGGTTTCCAGTTTTTTGGAATCATTATCAAGGTAGAGGAATCCACCTTTTTTTCATTAATTTAATTTACACCACCTTTTTTTCTACTAGCTATGGGACACCTGTATAAGAATAGTATATTTTTGATGAGCCGCGGAGAAGTGGTGACTAGACTTATCAGTCGTCTAGTCGCCGCGCTGCGGTTCGCGTCTCTCTTCAGCCGTTTTTGTCTTCCTGCTTCTGGCTATTTATAAAAATGTATAAAACCCTAAACCAAATTGATATTTTGTTTTTCTGTCATCCCTTAATTTAATTAGATTATACAGGGTGTAACAGAGCTAGTCCACAAACTTTACAAGTAGATTCCTTGTCTCGATTATGAGTTGAAAATGTTCGCGCAACCATGACCTAATTAATATCAATAGTTAAGGATATATGAAACATCAAAGTTTTCATTTTTTTATCAATATTTCTGACTTATTTTTTGTAAAAAGACTATCATTGCAGTAACTTATATCGAATATTTAAAATTCATTCCCTTCAATACAAGTCAAATAAAATCATAAAAACATTCCAATTCTAACTGGAAAAAACCAAATGTAATTTTTGCAGGGTTTTTATCATTTTTTAATTTTTATTGAAACAAATGAATATTTCGTAATCAATATAAGTTACTGTAATGATAGTCCAACAGTTCTTTAATGAAAGTCCGCTCTCATCACTGTTTACTGCGGCCCAGAAAAACTAAAATACACTCGCCAAACCATTGCCTCAAGTTCCTCAGACATGATGTGACCCTTCTTCCAGAGCCACAGTTTCCGGCAATCTTACCGTGCATTATGAGATGCAAGATCTGATAGTTCTCTAGATGTGTAATCATATCGACGGCTCCTACGTATAATATCGTAACCCACAATTCGACGATTTTGAGTTCTTAGTGTATACACATGTGTATTTAATTATATCTTTAATTCCAAGAAAGAAAAATAAATATTTTGCAATAAATAACGTTTTATTATTAAAAAAAAATTTTTTTTTCGTTCTAGGAATTAAATATATAATTAAAAACATATGAAATACACAACAAACTCAAAATCGTCGCGTTGTGGGTTACGATATTATACGTAGGAGCCGTCGATATGTTTGATGTATTTAAGTTTCAGATTTCTATTGTTTTAAATACCTACTTTTCTTTATTCATCTGAATTATTAATCTTCAATAATCATTAATCATAAGTATTGTGTAATGTTTATAGAACCACAAGACAATATTGCGCCAGGAGACAGAAATATCCATAGCAATAGAAGTATGAGTGATATAGAAATATCTTCCCCTTTTATAAAGGATTTGTTAATTTTGTATATGGGTGGAATATAATTATTATAAGGGGTGTAACAGAGCTAGTCCACAATACTTTACAGGTGGATTCCTGCCTTGATTATGAGTCGAAAATGTTCAAGCGACCATGACCTAATATCAATAGTTATGGAGTTATGCAATATCAAAGTTTGCATTTTTTTTTTCAATATTTTGCACTTATTTTTTACAAAATGCTGAAATATCATTACAGTAACTTATATCGATTACGAAAAATTCATTTTTTTCAATAAAAGTTAAATAAAATAGTAAAAACCCTGAAAAAATTTCAATTGGAATGTTTTATTTGACTTGTATAAGAGGGAATGAATATTTCATATTAGGTGTTACTGTGAATATAGTCCAACGTTTTGCAAAAAATAAGTCTAAAATATTGAAAAAAAAATGCAAACTTTGATGTCGCATATCTCCTTAACTACTGAAATTAGGTCGTGGTTGGTTGAACATTTTACGACTCATAATCAAGGCAGGAATCCGCCTGTAAAGTATTGTGGACTAGCTCTGTCACATCCTGTATATTTAAAATAAATCATCTAGGTACATCATAAAAATAATTTGTCTTTTAAGTTTTTTTATTACAAATATTGATTATAAAATTTATATGAAATGCATACATATTATAATTAATAATCTTAATATTACTAGTGTCTTGTAGTATGTATCGAGTTTAAATTATGAATTTCAAAATAATCCTCGATAAAATATAATGAAAATTATAAACTAGCAAAAGATCCAACACATATTGAGATCAAATCAATGAAATGCAAACGACATTGACTTGTAAATATCATTTGAAGTGCACGGCAAGCTGGTTGTAGTCGTATTTCCTAATTAAGCAATCCCTGCAGCCAGTAAACACCCAACGCCCGTTGAATGATACATCCCTGATCGGGTCACAGTCCGAACCTGTCAGTTGCACCCTCACAGACGCATGGTCCAAAGACTGCAGAATACACGTTCCATCCTGACGTCCACTAACAAATCTTTTACTCGATACACATTCCAAACTAATAACGGGACTCGCCGATTCCCACCATTCACTCACGACGGATCCATCTTCCGAAGATATTAATACAATCTGAAAAACAATTATTTATTATTATACATACATACATAAGATAAAAATAGGATTGCATTAATGCATGTTTAAAATCAATATTTAAAACTTTATTAAAGAATAATTGCAATTTGGTTGCTGAGATTTTAGATAAATTGAGGAAAAATTTTATAATTAAGTTCGAGGATTGTTTTCATTGTTTGTTAAAATTATATATTTTAACCGGTCGGGTGCCAGAGTGCAGATCTGCGCGAAAACTTTTGTATCCTCTATGTGCCGGAGCGCAAATCTATGCTCCCTAGATACGTATGCGAATTTGGCCTACTTTACCTGCGTTTATGAGTTTTAAAAGTATATCTTTGGTTGTATCTCAAGTTTTTGAGTGAATGAACAAGTTCTATTTGTCAAGTAACCTCAAATGCTGTGCAAACCGGACAAAAAATCATTCCAAATGTCGTCTTCGAACCGCTCATTAATTGAGATAATAAAGACTCCATGGCAAGAAGTTGTTCACTAACATTTTTGTCAAAAATGAGTTAATAAACCGTCTAAACTAAATACTGTATGCTCTTTCCATTGGAAATTAGTTCAGAACTTGAAAATAATTAGAACACGTTCAAATCATACGGATGAACATGTTAACTACACTTTTTCATAAAAACCAAATCAGTTACTGATGGGAAGAACATGTTATCTTCAATAATAACATGTTCATGCCATCATTCTTGCATTTTAATTTGATTGGAATATTTATGGCTAAGATAAATTTTACTCTGGCAGTACTGTCATATATTTGTTTTTATTTGAAGACTATTATTATATTATTTTTCAATAATTTTAAATGGTACATACCATGTTTTGTATTATTAATTAACATGCCAGGTATTTTGTAATTTTGGATAATGGATAGTAAAAACGGATAGCATTTGAAGGGTTGTTTGATGTTCGTGTTTTACCAATTTTAAAAAGGTGTTATTCTATTAAAAATGAGTTCCACAGGCGAAAAAATGGCTGTTAACTACATTTTTTTTAAAGAAAATTAGTATATTTTTATTTTTTGTACATAAATGCGTTGTTTTTAGTTTGTAAATATGTACTTTTTTGATATTTTAGTGACATAAATCAATAAAAATTAATCTTGAATTAGCAACAAAATATATTTTTCAAAGGCGAAATGCAAATGTCTAATTATCTCAAAATGACTTGAATGTTAGTTAATAACTTCTTGCCATGGGGTCTTCAATTGTTATTTATCTGTTAAAAAAAGTTAAGTGTTAAAATTAAGTATTTTTATATTCTTTGATATACATATTTAGAATGAAAATATTGAAATACAATATCTTTAGTGTTATTGCTTCCGTGGTTTTATACGATAAACATGTGCGTACATTTCTGACAGTAAATTTCATTACTTATTTTCGTAATTAATGAATAAGTAATTATTGAAATGTAAGTAATTATTGAAGTCTGTATTATGAGAAACCAGAAACAGCCACTTTTTAGCGATTATTGTTGATTTTTACATGAATATAACCATCACAAAAGTGTCTGAAAAAACAGCAATCGTGCGCGAAATCGCGTGGCAAGCAGGGCACATTCCGCGTTACGTACGGCCGGCATCCGACCGGTTAATCAACTATCCTGATTTCGAATGTCCATGTGTCTGTCCATAACTCACTGGAACTACAACAACAAGACTAATGATGCTGAATGGCCGCTAATGAGGCCCGAGCGCCCAAGTGTGACACGTCAATCAGCGTGCGGTTCATGTTATACGCAAAGGTCATTATTAATTATTATTATGACCTGTGATTTTTCACAGGTTTACATCTAGTTAAACATGTAACACAAATGTGTAGAATTTTTTAAACAATTGTTTGGAGAATGTGCCAAGAAGCTTACCACAGAAGAAATAAATAAATGTATGTTTTATTATATGAAAATATATATAAGTGTAATAGCCAGTTCTAATATTCTCTAGTGAAAGTAATGCAAAAACATATTTAATACCTTTCCATTTTCACACCCTAAGAGAACATTATTATCTATAGCAACACAGCAATTGACTGGTGAATCCATTTTGATTACAAATATCACTTCTCTCAGAGCAATGTGCGCGCATTGTACGGATCCATTCTCACAGCCGACCACAACTAGCTTGTCTCCTGTCGCTATCTGAAATATCCAATTCATTATAGGTATTTCGCCATAAATCAAATTAAAATATATGCTTAAATATGTATTCTATCGTGGAACTTACTTCTCTTGGATTTTCAACAGTTTGCACGTTGGGGGTAGGAACAATACAACAACAGTTTATTACTCCGTTTGTTGACAAAATATCTGCTAAGCATTTTGATTCGCCTACATCCCAGAGTTTCACCTTTCCATCTCTAAAAATAATATATAACATATCTCTCAGCCAAATCCAAGATCATGGTCCCATTGCATATACAACGAAAATGAGTATTTCACCATATTATTGAAAGTGCTAATAACAAAATGAAAGATAATTTACGTTTAAATAGTAAGTTTTAAATAAGATATTACACCTTAAAGTTTCGAAAAATGCACCGCTTATTTTGACATTTCATAGGCAATACATGAGGTTAGGTTAGGTTATTAGGTTTGGTTAGGTTACGTTATTAGGTTTGTTTAGGTTAGGTTATTAGGTTCGGTTTGTTTAATTTAGATTACGATTATTTTAGTTAGATTAAATTAACAGGACATTAAATTATATAGTGAAATACTAATTTTCGTTGTATGAACAACAGGACCATATTCTTGGATTATTCCATTACATTTTTCAAGATTCTACGTATACGGCAGGAGTTTAATAAAACACATCACATGAACAATTCTTTTTGACATCCTTATACAGGGTGTAACAGAGCTAGTCTACAATACTTTACAGGAAGATTCCTGCTTTGATTATGAGTCGAAAGTGTTCAACCAACCTAATGTGAATAGTTATGGAGAAATGCGACATCAAAATTTGCATTTTTTTTCCAATATTTCTGACTTATTTTTTGTAAAACTTCAGTCTATCATTATATCGACTTATATTGTATATTAAAAATTCATTCCCTTCAATACAAGTCAAATAAAATGATAAAAACCATCCAATTCTAATTGGAAAAATCCAATTGTGTTTTTATCAGTTTTTTATTAAACCTAATGAATTTTTCGTAATCAATATAAGTTACTGTAATGAAAGTTCAATGTTTTGTAAAAGATAAGTCAGAAATATTGAAAAAAAAATGCAAACTTTGATATTGCATAACTCCATAACTATTGATATTAGGTATGGTTGCTTGAACATTTTTGGTTCATCATTATTGGAATCCACCTAGTGTTGTGGACTAGTTTTGTTATACACTGTATATCGTGACAGCCATCCTTCTTTTGTCGAATAAACGCTGATTTATAGGTAATGAAATTAAATTAATCAATAGGCCTGCGCCACACTACGCGGATCTTCCGACGCATCTCTTCGGTCGTGTCAAATCCGCAACCGTATTTACCATATTCCGCGGCGGATTCAGTCTGCAACGAATCTTATACATGGTGGAAGTATGGATCCTACAGAAATATTAGTTATTTATTTATGAAGTTTTACAAGATGGAAGAAAGCGTGAATATTGGGTACACCCCCTTAATACGCATCCAGATAAAGCATTTCAATATTATCATATGTCAATTCAGTTATTTGATGAACTACTAAATTTGACCAAGACTTACATAAATAAGATAAATAAAATATTTACAACAGCAATATCTCCTGAAAAGAGGCTGATTATTACTTTGAGGTAAGTTGCACTTTTATTCTTAATATTTTATTTACTATTATATTGTATTTTTTTTTTCAATTATTAAACAATATTACATTATCAAACAACATTAAGTTATTCAAAACACAAAATTATTAAACAGAATTAAATTATTAACCCTTAAATGCATATTGTGCCGAAAACGGAACATTGATTTTGTTTTCAATTATCACACAAAATATTTGTCATTCTTTATATCGATCCTTATAAAAGTATTCCTCAGTCATTGAATTAAAAAAAAAAAAAATTTTGTCCATTCCCAAACGGCCATTTTTTACTTAACTATCAAATTATAGAAAAAGTCGATGTCTTTATCTTTATGTCCGTATTCGATCAAAAGAAATCTTTGTTATTTGACAGATTTATTACCCAGAAAAATATAAAACGAGCAGGTATGTTTATCAATTTTGTATTCATACAATTATTTTTATCTTTTTTATACAAAATGCACAGGAAGTCATGCATTAATTTAGCATTAAATGCATGTGGTGCCGAAAATGGCACATGGTAATTTTTTTGAAAAAAAAAATGAAAAAATAAAACAATGATTTTTTTTACTATTTTTCCCTTAGTCTACGGGTGAAGCTCTATAAAATATATTTTTTTCACACAAAAATCAGACTTCATACATTTAAGGGTTAAACCACAATATTTTATACATTTTTTTAATTACTAAACTTAAATCAATGACAATTTCATCAAGTTTTTCTGTGGTATTCCAAAGGAAAACTCCGTTCTGGAACTCCAAAATAAATCATTTGGTGTCGAACATACTGTAACACGTGCAAAGGCAATGCGGCCAATACGTCGAATGTGGCGCATTGCTTTTAAAAACATTAGACGCGATGTCGCCGATATTATGTTGACGGAAGATCCACGTGTGGAGAACTGAACAGATGCCGAAGCGAGCGTTCCGCCAGCGGATCGACCGATAAACCGCTCAGTGTGTCTGATAAGCGCATATTGTATGCAAATAAATGTAGCGGAATTCCGCGACGGAAGATATGCGCAGTGTGGCGCCGGCCTTAAGCTATTAAGAAAAACAACATTAATTTCCAAATAAATCTAATACATATATAGAAGACTAATATGAATTTTTATTTTATAATAGAATAAATAAATGCTTTTATTTTTGGGACATAAAATATTTTTTCACAAACGTAAATTTAACTCACTTGCTCACAGACAAAACATTTCTTCCCTTATCTATGATAGCGAAATCGGTTACGGCCATAGTATGACCACCGAGCGTAACTGGATTGACTCCTGTGTCTGCAGACCAAACCTTAAGGGAGCCATCAGCTCCCGCTGTGAGGACTACAGTACCAGAAGGAAAAAATCTACACTTGTAAGCGGGCCCTCCGTGCCCCTGTAAAAGAAGGAGTTGTTCACCTGGAACAACTGAAAATATGTATGAAAATTATGGCCATATAATTAATTAATGTTGAAAGTGTTTATCAAAGTAACAAAAAGGAAATGCTCTTCATAAGGGAAAAATAAACCAGTTTTTATATTTCTTTTTCATTCACTTTTTCTTTCACACACTTGGCGTGCGAGGGAGGTCGCCCCTGTCGCGAAACAGAAGTTGCCAGGTTGTAAATTTATTACACAATACATAAAGTACTGAATGTCCGGTGACCAGGGTCAATATAAATTTGGTCGGGTAACAGCGCGCTCCGTGGCGGCCGCTCTATCTGTCAAACTATCAGACGGTAATATCGGTCCATTATTTGCTTTTTCAGCTTCGCAAAATTTTAATACTTCATTGGCAATTGTTCTTGCACCACCCCGGACTGTTTTGGTTATTTTGGACATAATAATTCAGTGTATATTGGTAATCAAGATGTCACAGCTCCCGAGCAAATACAAAATTGTACTGAATTACAGGGCGAGGGGTTGCCGCCGGGTGCGGGCGGGGCGGGTTTTAGTTCCAATCCTGCCGCACGCCAAGTTATGTTGGGCAGGCAATAAATTAAGAGTAAATATATTAACCACCTTGACATTTTCAAAAAAATATTTTTTTTGCTTTATCTTATAGCTTGGAAGTTTTAAGAATAATTTGAGTAATCACTCTATCAAAAATATAAAAAATGTCTGAGTCATAGCAATTTAAAGCTAGCATGGTAGCTTTCAATTAGACAATCACAAGAATTTTCAAACGAAAAATGAAGTACATTACTCTTTTGTGTTTTTCTAAAAACTCCCTATATCAGAATTTTGGAAATGATATCTCAAAAACTATTAGGCCAATTTTGTTAAAATTTTGCACACATCCACTAATAACATTGTCTACAATGTTCATTTGATAAGAAGCGCCATTTACTTATTATGAATTTTCAACATTAAAATAAAAATTATTTTCAAACTGCTTCCGTTTGCACAAAAACTTCACCACATCAATTATGCTGCAAGGCCAAAGGGGCTGCATGTGAAACATCTACCGAACAAATGATACCTTTTCAAGGTCATTCGAGGAAAGGGATGAAAACTTTTGTAATGACGACTTGAGAAGGCATACCATTGGACTTCTTTCTATACGAAGTAAAGGCATATCCTCTACCTGGAAAAATGGACATTGGAGGAAGTCTGTCTTATGTCTGAAAGTTTGCGGACTCTACCTGCTGGCTCTAGTCTGTTCTTGGATAGGTTTTTCACGTTAATAGCACTATAAGAAAACCACAAAAGAAGTATTTTTGGAACTGGCACCATAAAAAATAATAGAATACAAAAAATGCTATTTTTAAAACTGATTCTCAGCTAAAACAAACTGGCCATGGTTTTTATGACCGTGGTGGGAGGCAACGATAAAATTGCCACTGTAGGCACTCGAGTAATACAGCAAACCAAGCATGCCGCCTCTATGGCAACACTTGAGTGCTAAGGGTTAATAAATTTATGAGGGGTTGATTTGCTATACAGGGTTTTATGCACGTATGCTATGCGAAATCGTATAAACAAATGGGTAGTGAGGGTAATATGTATACCACTTTTTTAATTTTGCTATAGCTACATCATAGTTGGTATACTGTTCAGAAGCAAATAAAGTTTTACTTGTCTTAGATTATTATAACTTTGCTAAAATAATCCAAAGGATTAATGAGATTTTGCTTTCAACCTCAACCTCTCAACTAAGTTTTGTCATGTTAATAATCAGCTCTTGTCTTCTCGCTATCAGCGCTATTGTCTTCAAGTGGAAATAAATAAAAATAAATACACTAATAAATATGCAAAAAAAAATGTTAAGTCTCCAAGTATCACATATGATGTGATGTGATACCTTCACCCTTACCTTAATTTTAATATTTAAAAAAAAAAAAATTTTCTTCTAATTATCCTTAAAATCAGGAGAAAAAACAATTTCAAATGTATGTCTAGTAATCCCTCAGGTCTGGGGAGGTTAAAAATTATAATAATTACCAGTTCTACTATCCCACACAATAATTTTATCATCTTCAGAGGAAGATACGACCATGGCATTTTCGGCTGCAGACACTGAATGTACAGCTTTGTTGTGTACTGTGTAAGGCTTCATTGGTGCGACAAAGGCCGTTATTAAATCACTTTGAATATGTTTTACAACCACCATATTAGATGTTTGACTCAAAACTGAGAATTCAGGGCTTATTGAAAACTTGGGTTTATTATCGGCGGTTGTGGGAGATTTTATTTTTCCATGAACACTTGATTCATTCCGATATTTTACAGATATCCATGCTTCAGAGTCAGGTAATCTGGAATATTCATAAAGATGAGTAAAGAAAGTGGTGCAAAAATATTAATGTTTTACAAAATACTGAATAGATCGGGTTTATAACCTAAGAGCTTCGTTCCAGTCGCTTTGAATGTAAACAACCGGATAAATTGTTACGTTCGACATTCTTTTTCATATAAAAACAATACTTAAACTTTTTCTTTTAACCTTTGATTTTTTGATTTGATTGAGGTCTTCAGACAAATAAATTATACCAAAATAATCAAATGTCATTCGCTAAATTTACTCACAAATTTACTTTAATTTTCTTTTCACTAGCCGTTGAACAAAAATCCATATTACGTATATGTATGCTATAATAGTCTTTATGTCTAGAAAGTTACTTTGGAAATGAAGGCTGGGTACATTACAATTTTTAAACTTTTATTAAATGTTGTTCAAGTTCAATGCATAAAGTAGGAAAGTAATGTAAAGCTTTAAGAATTTTGTACATAAATTTATTCCCAAATCAGATTTCAATTTCCAAATATACAATTATTCCCAAATGCAATGAAAACTATCAGTGCTAGACGAAATAGATTCATAAGGACTATTAACGCATGATATGAGATTTTGCGATCTTGCAATACTTCATGAGCTATATCGGAGATGGCAGCTATGGATTGTCAAATAATTGACATGAAGATAGTCACGAGGTAGAATAATTACATTTACTTGTTTACATGTAAATTAAAAGTGTGTATATTACGGTTGACTTATATCCTGACGTCACTACTGATTTAATATGAGATCGTTGTAATAACTATAGATGACGGAAAAGTTTTGGCAAAGAATCAAAAAATTTTGTGCTTTTGTATATCTGCATAAAACGTATGACAGAGTAATAAGACGAAGGTTATGGAAGGTTTGTCTGATAAGCTCTTACAGATAATTGCGTCCCTGTATGTGGGAAGTATTTCTTGTGTGAGAATTAATGAGGCATTCACACGGGGTATTCACATTCGTGGTTTGATATTACAAAAGGTGTCAGACAGGGATACGTAATGTCGCCATGGCTTTTCAACTTTTACATGAACAGTTTTATAAAAAAAAAAACTAGAAGTAGTGAGAATGGATGAATTCAATATATCCTGCCTAGTATATGCAAATGACGCAGTGCTAACAGCTAATAGCAAAGCTGATCTGCAGTGTCTGGTGGTCAGGATGTTCAATGTATTCATGGATAGTGAACTTCTAATGAATGTTTTCAAGTTGAAAGTAATGGTGATCGAGAAAGAAAAATAGGTGACTTAGTGTGATGCAAACAATGAATACTTAGAATAAGTAAACAAGCTTGTGTATTTGAAAAATATGTTTACTGGGGACGGCAGGGCTGAGAAGAATATCGAGAGGAGAGTGAGTGCGGGAAAAAAAGATGAATGATGCTATGAATGAGATTATGGCCAATAGAAATCTGTTACACAAAGCAAGACTAGCGGTTCATAATGGAGTTCTGGTACCAACTATAACTGGCAAAAAATAATTGAAATATAATGAATGCGGTTGCTTAGACGCATGTGTAGAAAATCTGTGTTCGATAGAGTGAGGAATGAAAAAATTAGAACTGAATGTAATGTTGGCTGTTATGTTAGTAGATAGAATAAAAAATGGATCGCTGAGATAGTTTGCTCATGTGGAACTCATGAGTGAGGAGAGGATGGTGAAGAAAGTATGAGGGATGTTATGTTAGTAGATAGAATAAAAAAGGGATCGCTGAGATAGTTTGCTCATGAGTGAGGAGAGGATGGTGAAGAAAGTATGAGGCGAGTGTTGAAAGCAACAGGAACACAGGGCGTCCGCGAAAGACTTGGTACAAACCATTATTGGAGGACGGCCCTGTTCAAAGCTTCAACAATCGAAGAGCGTGCAGGAGAAGATGTATGAATGTGGTTAAAACTAAATTTGTGTACCATGATAAAATATTGTGGAGTTATTTCATTTGTCTACCACTGTAGTGAAACGGTGTGATAGTTGATTAGTAAAATTAGCAGTTACCTCATCATCACTCCAAATGGTGTGTATTTCATTATTCATTATTATTTCATTATTCAATAATAAAATCACAACAATGAAATCATTGTAATTCAAAACGTACATTTAGATTTACAACATTTACATAAATAATTTTTTCACTTTAAAAATGATTAAAATATCTAATATCCCACAGAATTTAATAACTCTTGTAAGTTTTTTTTTAAATTACATAAAAATGGGTAGTGCATATTTCTGCTTTTACCTATTAATGGGCCACTATCCTAATTTTTATCATCTTTGTGTTATCTGAAATTATAAGCATTTAATAAATATTACATAAGTCTATTATTTGAAGGAATCTTAAAGTGATCTTTATATATAAAAAATGCTAATTGATATTTAAAATATAGTGAAATGCGTTCAGCTCCATCTGCTGTTGATTACAATTATAGTTTTAATAATACAGTAACTATACTTAAGTAAGGTTAATAATTTACTTTATCTTTATGCATCTGTTTAAGGATCGAACTCAACTGGAATTCATTAATCACTAGCTTTACTACGCCCATGATTTGGATTCTTGTATACATAAGTTTCATATTCCATTATTTATTTCACAAAAAAACGATGAAAATAAGAATGAAACTTTGACTTGACGCAAATCGAGTCACTGACGTATTATATACATTAACTTGGTGGGACTAACAAATTAGGGAGAGATAAAGGAAAATATAATTTAACCTTGAAGTCATCTCATTTTAATCACTCGTTTATTATAAAATAAAATAGTTTCTTTCGATTTCATAAAGTTAATACCAAATTCATTCATTACGTACGAATGCGTATTTTGCGCGTGTATTTTTATTCAATATTATTATATATACATTTTTATAAGAAATGTATTCTTGTCAGAACCGCACTCGTAGGAGTTTTGAAAATTAACATTCTCTGTCCTCCCCAAATTTATTGTTGGGTTGTGTGTTTTAATTAATATATTATATTTAAATATATTTAAAAAAAAAACAGAAGTAAGTACAATCATTTACATTTTATGTAAAGGTCTACGCGACTACTAAGTGCATACATACACTATTCCATTCACACTTGAGTTTAGCATTAACAACATATGAGTCGTATATTTTCAGGCACCGCTAACTCCAAACCAAATAAATTTACAGCAGGTCATGTATTTATACCTTATTGTGTGAGATGTTATTACCTACACTGTTAGTTTTTCTAGAAAGTTTTTTTTACATTTATAACAAACTTTCTAGAAAAACTAACAGTGTAGGTAATAACATTTCGCACAATAAGGTATAAATTACTGGACCTGCTGTTAATTGTTTTGATATGGAGTTAGCGGTATCTGGAAATATACGACTCATATAAGACTTGCACGCTCGATTACAAAAACATTTTATATTTTATTAATAATATATAGATAAATTAAAAAATATTTATCTGTTATTATCAACTTTTCAAATGAAACCCTCCGAAATTTTTTCAATTTGCGTCTTTGAAAATAGTGTATAGTAGGTACCTAGTAATATCAGTAATATCTGTGTCGAGCGCCCACTAAAAAAACCACGCTAAAACATACCTTTTATTCTAAATATTTCATTTATTCCAAACCGACCGAGCTATGGTTGTTGGTTGTGCGATCTGTCAGTGTGTACGAGAAAGTGAAGTGCATGTCAAGCAAGGCGAGTGTATTCATGAGCGGGGAATCAGGCTTAATTCGCAATAATCAGAGTGATACTAACAATACGGTGAAGGTTACAGTTGAGTGATGAACATTTCAAGTTTAGAACCATTAAAATGCATTTTTCAATTCCGGATACCCAAGAATTTGACGGTGACAATGGATCCACTTACATGGTGATTATACTTTGTTTACAATTAAGCGCTCCCTTATCTCTTTTATTATCTTCATATTAAACAGATGCATTCATCAACTTCACTGTCTGGTTGGTAATGATTGTCATTGTAGCCTGAGAAAGAATATTTAAATTATGCATGTTGAATACCAATTTAAAAATACAATTTGCTCAGTGTAATATTTTTCAAGCTTTCATGTTTACATTTACTGTGGTTTTGTTTATATTTACTTTGATTCAAATGTGGTTAATTCCTATTACCTGCTTTAAATCTCCCAGCAACAAATGAAATCTGGTTTTAGCAATTTCAGATGTGCTTTTTCCTGCATTTTAGGCACGCAGTGGTAATAAGAATTGGTATAAGTGGTGATAGCTCTTAGGTAAAGGAACTGGGATCTGAATTTTTGATGCCTTAGAATTGTGCGATGAAAACACAGCTTACGTTTAGTACTGCGCGTGGTTAGATTAGCAACTCTGAGGGAAGCAGAAGGAGATCGATAATCGGCTGACAGGACAATGTACTTAATTTATTATAATGAACCCATCCAAGTGGAAGATATTAAATTTAGAATCACTGTAGTAAAGATAAATAAATTATATAATAACAATTATGAAGCTAGCTTAGTAGATAATATTTTAAATAAAAAAATGCAACAATTAGCCCGTAATAAATTTTTGTTCAACAGTAGTGATGTAGTTAAGCATCAAGATTTCCAATGGCGTCGTATTTAATTTATTAATTCTACTTTTTCCACTTCTAGCGTCAAAAATCTCCCACCAAACATCAGACCCGCGTTTTATGCGAATAATAATAAAGGTAAATTTTTAATCAATTGTAAAGAAAAGGATGATAAATTTAGCCATTCTGGTGTATATTTATTGAAATGTAACGATTGCCCCGCGTTTTATATAGGGAAGACATTGCGTAATGTAAAAATTAGAGTAAAAGAGCACTTGCGTTGTTTAAAAAGTAGTAGGTTCTCAGAATTTTCTAACCATTTAATTGAAGAAGACCACACATTCAATAATAGTTCAGGAGTTAGTATTATTCATAAAAACGGAATAGGTAATAGACTAGTAATTTAGAGGCATTAGAGATAAAAAAAGCCATTAATATGAATCATAAAATCATTAATAATCAAGTATATTTATCTTTTAGTCCACTTTTAAATATGTTCCCTCTTAATAGTAATATTCCCTGCGCACTCCCACCCCCTACCCCCACAATTGGCACTCCGTCCTTTCACACTAGTATATAAGCACATAATTTTTGTACGTTTAGGCAGTTAAAATTCTCCCTGAAGAAGCTACGGTCTAGCGAAACCCGGTTGGATTTGAAAATAAATACATATACGTGCTGTTTAACTAAGTTAGTTTTATTTATATAAATTATAATGTATCACCACCAAGTGTTTGCTTCCTTCGAAAATTAAAAAAAAAAATAGTATTTAGTCAAAACATTTCAGTACAAAGAGAATCTCCCTTTCTACATTTATCTGTTGGTTACATTACTTTGTTATTTATGAATGAATTGGGGGTTATCAACAATTCCGAAAAATGATTTATTTTGATATCAGAAATAAATATATTACGATTTTTTCAAAATATATTATATTTTTGATAAAGCCACTAATATTGATTTAAAGACTTAGTAATTTATTATCGCATGGTGTTATGAAGGGATATGCAGAGAGGATAGAATGCCAAACTCTTGCATTATGATATACAAGCCTCATTCATAAATCTTCTAATACACTGTTGGTCATTGAATATTGAGACAACAGTTTCATCCTCAAATATCTGGTCTGCCTGATCGTGCCAGGTTTTTCTTAGGTGTTCATTTTTAAGATCGAAATTTAATTAAAATAAAAGTTTCAAATAAAACTAACTTCTACGTATACTATATGCTATAACTATACTATGATTTTATCTTGACTTTAAAATGATATTTAAAATTATTACAATGTTTTCATTCATTATGCACATACTTTCATGTGTGCTCGAGGTAGCTTGAATTCACCCTTAACATTTCAAAGGATTTGTAGAGGCAGACTATTTGTAGAGTGAAAAGTTAAAATAAGGAGGACTCTATCTGAGATTAATTCCATTGAGCTTGTATGAATGTGGATGAAACAAGAATGTGGCACTCTATCCTCTCTCTCTACCGCCAAGGGGAAACGGCGTGATGGTAAGTAAGTAATTTTGTGAAATTCAATGAACTGATAAAATGTAGCACTATTTTCATGTTTTGTATGAAAATATAGTTTTTTTTAAACAGATGCAAACACGGAATATGTGTCGCATCAATATTCTAACTACTTTCAAAATAAGCTAAATGCTTGTGCTGAGAAGATTGGACTAACTTTCCTAAGTTAATTTTAAAAAAAATCATAAAATTTAAATTAATATACAAAAAAATATTTTTAGTTCCAATCCAACCGATAGTGTAGTTGTAAAGCTAAAACTATTTCTGGCTAATGAAGAATTGAAAAAATTATATTATAAAAAAATTATGTATACTCCAAAATAAAGCATTAAGGCCTCAGTATGTTACGAGCAGAGAACGGCAGAGCGTCAATGCGCCAGAGTAGTGAGGGGCAAATTGACGGTAGGTAGTTATATAGTGGCCGGCACCCCTTAAAAACTTTTTAATCATGCTTCAAGTTAGGAGTAAATACAATATATTACTTAAAATATATGAAAAAAAGCTTTTAAAAATCATCAAAAAACATGAAAATTTATTTAAAATTTAAAAAAAATTATAACTATTAATATTGAACATTTCTTATTTCTTAATTATTTGAGTATAGAATCATGACCATAAAGTAAGCTTTATACATATAAAAAAAATATACACATTTTCAGTAAAAATATATCTCGTCTAAGACAATTTTTTTGGCCGCGGCCTGTTGATTAATGCTTATATTTTCTTAATTATCCTAAATAATGTCCAGTTTATTACTTTTATATAATAAGAAAGATTCTAAGTTATCGCCCTAAAAAAATTGCATTCTAGCATATACATTCTGATATAAATGAGTAATAAAAACCCACATTTTCATAAAAAAACACCGAAATACGCATTTGCAGTGAACGCTATCAATATTGTGACTCACACATAACCAATTTAAGGAGTGGGACCTCACATGCAATGTAAAAATAAGATTTTAATATATAAATATTAAAATTCATACTGTCATACATACAATGACTGTAAAATATTTATGCAATATACATATATCTCTTATCTTAGCTTGGTTGACTGTCTAAAGATGTCCAAATTCCCCGAGACTCCACCTTTGTGCTGTAAAATGTTTTACCATTTTCGAGATGTTTTTTTTTAAATTTTGATCTCCTCTGTATCCTTGACCTCAGTGCAAATATAATGTGAGGCCATCATATTGCCTGCCCAACATAACTTGGCGTGCGGCAGGATTGGAACTAAAACCCTCCCCGCCCGCACCCGGCGGCAACCCCTCGCCCTGTACTTCAGTACAATTTTGTATTTGCTCGGGAGCTGTGACATCTTGATTACCAATATACACTGAATTATTATGTCCAAAACAGTCCGGGGTGGTGCAAGAACAATTGCCAATGAAGTATTAAAGTTTTGCGAAGCTGAAAAAGCAAATAATGGACCGATATTACCGTCTGATAGTTTGACAGATAGAGCGGCCGCCGCGGAACGTGCTGTTACCCGACCAAATTTATATTGACACTGGTCACCGGACATTCAGTACATTATGTATTGTGTAATAAATTTACAACCTGGCAACTTCTGTTTCGCGACAGTGGCGACCTCCCTCGTACGCCTAGTTATCGTGGTGGCACTCTATTGCCAGGTTTCTTGCACAATGATAGAATTATCCAGAACATGATGGTGTTAAGCATGAAAAAAAATTATCATATTCAATGACTGTCTTTAGTCTGCTTATATTTTCTATAAATCCATTTATAATATTATAAATATACTAGCTGTGCCCGCGCGGCTTCGCACGCATAGTTTTTTAGTACACTGTTTGAATCGTCATAGAACTTTTGCGAACCTTCTAGAACATTCTCCTTCCAAAACTTTCAAGAAATTTATCGAATGTACAGAAACCTTCTAGACACACCGACACATTCCACTCAGTTTAGAACCTTAGAGAACTTTCGGGAATTTTCTAGAACCTTTTCCTTTCAGAACTTTCTAGAGCAGGTTTTTCCGGAACCTTCTAGACTCACCGACACAGATGGCGCGTCTATTTTGAAACAATCTGAAAAATTTGCGGCCTTCCCATAATAAAAAAATGTGCTAGAAAGCACATTTTCGTCACCCACTCCCATCCACGCACAGCCACCCCCACCAAACTCGCATATTTTCGATGTGACACCAAAGGCTATCCACCACCATAACCACCGTGGGTGGGTGTGGCTGGTTGTGGAGAAAACTTGGCGGGTTGGGAAACACGGGTTTCTTTTTATATATATACTAGCTGGTTGGCCCGGCTTCGCTCTGGACCATAATTCGGTAAGCATAGAATTGTGTTGATGTCTCTTTTTTGCTGGTTTCGGCACCTGTGATTGGATCGCCTTATTGCACCATCTTCGCTTTGCTTCGTTTCGATATTTTAGCGCACAATCATAACACTCTAGAGAGAACCTTCCAAAACTTTCTAGAGCATTCCGAAATCTTGTTGAACTTTCTGGAATCTTCTAGAACGTTCCCTTTCCAGAACCTTCTCAAGCATTATAATTCTTTCTGGAACCTCTAGACCCGCCGACGCACACCCCCATTCAGTTTGTAACCTTATAGATCTTTCTGATAGCTTGTAGAACTTTCTCCTTCCAGAATTTTTTAGAGCGTTCTCGAACGTTTTGAAACCTTCTAGGCTCACCGACACACTCCGCCACTCAGTGTGGAACCTTATAGAACTTTCGGGAATCTTCTAGAACCTTTTCCTTCCAGAATTTTCTAAAGCATTATCGAACGTTCTAGAACTATCTAGACTCCCCGGCACACTCCGTCACTCAGTTTGGAACCTTATAGAATCTTCATTCTGCTTCCAGAAACTTCTCAAGCATTTGAGAACCTTCATGAACGTTCTGGAACCTTCTGAACACACCGACACACTCCGCTACTCAGTTTGGAACCTTATAGAACCTTCATTCTGCTTCCAGAAACTTCTCAAGCATTTGAGAACCTTCATGAACGTTCTGGAACCTTCTGAACACACCGACACACTCCGCTACTTAGTTTGGAACCTTATAGAACTTTTAGTAATCTTTTAGAACGTTCTCCTTCCATAACTTTCTAGAGCTTTATCAAACATTTTGGAACCTTCTAGACTCACAGACATACTCCGCCATACTGTTTGGAACATTATAGAACTTTTGTGAATCTTCTAGAACATTCTCCATCCAGAACGTTCTTGAACTTTATCGAACGGTCTGGAACCTTATAGAGTCACAGATATACTTCGCCACCAGAATTTTCTAGACCTTTATCGAACGTCCTGGAACCTTCTGGACACACTGACACACTCCGCCACTTAGTTTGGAACCTTATATAACTTTTGCGAGTTTTATAGAACATTCTCCTTCCAGAACTTTCTAGATCGGATTTTTCCGGAGCCTTCTAGACTTACCGACACAGTCGGCGGGCCCATCCTGGAACAACCTGAATCATTTGCGGCCTTCCCATAACAAAATAATGTGCTAGAATGCACATTTTCATCACCCACTCCCACCCACGCATAGCCACCCCCACCAAACTCGCACATTTTCAATGTGACACCAAGAGCTATCTACCACCATAACCACCAGCGGTTGGTAGTGTCTGGTTGTGAAGAAAACTAGGCGAATAGGGAAACACCGGTTTCTTTTTATATATATATATATTGATTGATTGATTGATATTGATAATAGAACATTCATTTTTGTCTCTTGTATGTACCTTATACCAATATGACACCTTCCTCAAACAGGTTGCAACAGGTTTGTATAGAAAAATATGTAATTTAATGTGTGTAATGGATATTCTTATTTTGTTCATGATGTATTTGATAAAAACCTTTTAAAAATCTTTTTAATATTTTTATTGTGCACGCAGCGCATGGCGACCATATATCACATAACCATTGCAAATATAAAGTGGGTATATCGTCACATTACAAATCATTTCACGTCACTTATTCAGATAATTCTGCGTAAATGGTGTGATACAGTCAATATTGCTCATCGCTTCCTGATTCTATGTATTACTTTTTAACATTAATTATTTCAGCTAATTCTAATCAAAATATTATTTTGTATCAGACTAGACATGCATTATGACATATTGGTACGGCATTAACTAACCAGAAACATGGTTGTCAAAAAAAGTTATTGCAATTGGTCTAGGTGTTACGATTATATATATATATTATAATATACGATATATATATAATATATATAATTATCTCTCTCTCTATCTCTTTATATATCTAGATCTATCTATATATCCTATCTATCATACCTATATTATATCTATATATATTCTCAACATATTTTTCATTTATTTAAGGAACGAGTCCCGTAATATTTAATACGAAATAAATAAATGAAATAAAGAGAAACACACAAATATCAAATAATAAAACTGAAAAATTAAATGCTGGAACCTGGATTCGAACCACGGACCTCTGTGTTTCGCGCACAGCGTGTTACCAATTTCACTATCCCAGTGACTTAACAAGTCGTCAATATTTTATAGTTATATGTTTCTCTTTGAATTATTAATTCAATTATTTATATTATTCCATTTTTATTCGGGAAGTAATCGACTGTTTCGAATCCAGGTTCCAGCATTTAATTTTTCAGTTTTATTATTTTGATATTCGTGTATTTCTCTTTATTTCATTTATTTATTTCGTATTAAATATTACGGGACTCGTTCCTTAAATAAATGAAAAATATGTTTAATAATATATATACTCTATTTGCAGTTTAGCAAAGAATACTTCCATTGTTCGGAAATCGACTAGCGAGAAGACGTTAAAGCTTCGTTTGATATTCTCGTAAAACAGTCGAATACGAACGGACGTGTTCGCACTGCCCCTCGTGACGGAAATTTATTAACAAGCAACCTGAAGATGCCTGTTGCGATTCAGGCGAAACATCGGTTGACGAATGGCCCTTCTGAGGACCAGATTTTGACGCGGGTTACCCCCAAAGAAATCAATACTAACATATATATATATATAATCGTAACACCTAGACCATATTTGTTAAGTTTGTAAAATGGCTTGCATCTGAAAAAAATTGGTTTCATTTCTCCTATAATTTTGTGTTTTTAGGCATTTATGGACACTTTGCAACTGAAAAAATTCTTCCCTGGCTTTATGTCAATATTCGCTTTGCAGTGATGATCTAGTCCCTAACATGACATATTAGTGGGGCACTGTTGTATGTACATAAGTAATTTTTTCAAATATTTTTGTAATACACATGAAATGATTTTATTTTAAAATTTCATTTCTTAGTGTGGTGGATTTTAATAATATTAGTCCATATTAGCGCTGGGAAAAGTGTCAATGTATAGTAGGGTGCTTATCTAACATAGACCCCAATGCACCGCATTTGCGTAGTTATGCCGCTGATTGTATACACATATTTTAAATAAAATATCACATCCTTCTTTAGTCAGAATTGAGTCCATCCTGTGAAATTATTATCTTGCATATGTTTTTACTGACTTCTTTAGAAACTCATATTTTTTCGGTATTTTAATCATAATTATAATAAT
Organism: Agrypnia vestita; assembly: GCA_016648135.1. Lineage (NCBI taxonomy): Eukaryota > Metazoa > Arthropoda > Insecta > Trichoptera > Phryganeidae > Agrypnia > Agrypnia vestita. Next base: position 81,011 of record JADDOH010008763.1, read on the forward strand.
TAATAAAAATACGGTGTAATAAAAATCATAATTATAATTATAATGATTTAAGTCTCTCTGTAACACCTCATGGTCAGTAAGGGGGTTACCGAAATATTTTGTGTCATCGGCAAAGAAACTCACAGTGGACTGGACAGCAGCACGAAGATCCAAAATGTACAAAATAAAGAGAATTGGTCCCAGCACACTCCCCTGTGGAACTCCACTTAAAACTACTTGCGGTGCAGATAGAGAGTCACCCACTCAATTGATTAACATTTTTAGAGGAATCAACTTTTTCAATTAATTTGGTTTTAAATTTCACAGAACTTTGTTCTGAAAAAATTGCAACTTTAAAATAAGAATGTGTTCTTGAATATAAGTTGTGTAACTTTCGAGTGAATCAAAAAGATATACACAGAAATTTGATTATTTTACCCAGTACTATACATATTTGCAGAATCTTTTTGTAATATATGTTCTTTTTTACGACTAGGGCTACAACATCCATATAAATGGGGCGTTCCACTGCACGGTGCGCTACAAGCAGCTGCACAGCCTACACGAGCAGCTGAAGCAGCAGTACCCCGCCTTGAAGTTGCCGCATTTCCCGCCAAAAAAAATTTTACCCCTCACAAATTCCCAGCTTGAGGAAAGACGGGCTTTACTTGAAAAATATGTTCAGCTAGGTGAGTACTTTTTATCAGTGTTCATAAACCCTCTTAAATTCAGCTTCAGCCAAGTCTGAATGGATGAATGGAATCTTGAATTTGAATAAATATCTTGAATTTTACACAATCCAAGTGTTCTCATTAAATATTATGAATATTTTTAATATTGAAAGCATTAACTATGTAGTTAGACATTATAACAGAGTGTTAGTTAAATTCATAGACGTACTAATACAATACACAACCCTGTTTATATTTGTATCTCTTTTACACGTATGCTGCGCTATAAGAAAGAAAGAGAAAATACCATATAGTAAATAACGCATATCGCTACAACTTCATATGCATTCATTCTTAAAAATTATGTTTTATTGTCCTTTCTTATACGCAGTTATGAAAATAATTTCTTATCTCTTTCTGACATTAGTTAGAAAAAAATGTAAAAATTTAGTACATAATAGAAGACGGCAGAAACTAGATGTCTCAGATTTGTTTTTTAGTGACTAGTCTCTATTTATAGTACATCTATGGTTAAATTAGTATAAACCACTACCAGACTTTAGGTCTACCGGTTTCTTAGTAGACTTGGCGTGCAGTAGACTTAGTAGACTAGTCTTTGACAAGATTAACACGCATGTGATAAATATTGATGAAAGGTTAGCAGTACTATGGTTGTGGTGTACAGTGTTGTGAACATAGTAGTGTAGTGTTGGTCCTGACGAAGAGACAGGTACATCTCAAAACTGGTAGACCTAAAATCTGGTAGTGGTTTATACTAATTTAACTAATACTCATCTCATTAAAGATTCTTGTCTTCTATAATATGTATCTAGAAGGGTAGATATGGAATAACTTTATAATTAAAAAGTTATAATATTGTACAAAACACATATTTATTACAGCAGAAAAATGTATTGCAAATATATGATTTCATACTATTATTTAAGAAAAAATGCTTTGCGTGAAAATTTTGAATTACAGAAAAATAACCAAATAGTTTACTAATTCAAATTTTTTTGGCTGGGCTGGCAATTGTTAGTATAAAACAAAAAAAAAAATTAAAAAAACAATTATGGACAGAGAAGTGTGTACATTTTTTTTTTGATTTTTTCACCAAAATTAATGTACAATAATTTTTTACGTCATTACAAATTTTTACGCAAATAAAAAATACTTCTATAGCGGCTGTATCTAATGCGGGTTCCGCGTTAGTTTCCCACAAGGTCACAATACATCTACACGTTCCTCTCGTGATTTTTGCTACAGTTATTGGGCTCCATGGCCTGTGTAGTTTAATAAAATAATTATTAGCATTATATTGTTTTATCTTTCCAGTTGGTCAAAACACAGTGCTTTCCAATTCCGATCTAGTCATTGGATTCCTTCTGTCAGCTCAGCAAGAAACGCACTGTGAAATGCGTCGGGAAGTTCCTCTCGATGTCTTCCTCATGAATGGACGTCGAATACTTTTGAACGTATTATCGACCGAACGATCTGACCAAGTTCTGGAAAAGGCTTGCCAGCAGTTGCATCTACACGTGGATCTTGCAAAATATTTCTCTTTATTTTTACTACAAGTAGACAGCGTAGAAGATGAGATAGTTGTAATAAAGAAACTCGAAGACTTTGAATCACCGTACATATCACAGAAGACGCTTCGGCCACACCACAAAATAGTTATAAGGAAAGGGTAAGTTTAAGATCTTTTAGTTGTTCTGTTAAGTATAAATGTGAAGTGTCCAAATAACAATTGTTAATGTACCCCGTACTCTAAATTGTAAATGGAAATGCTACTGCAATTCGCATAATTCATTAAAAATGTTCCCAGTTTTTCACTGCCATTCAGATACTTCTGTGCGTAGTTTTCTGGGATATTCTGCCGCTTATATCTGACCTCTCAGGTTGACGTTTCGGGTCCCATTGCAGTGTCCATCATCAGGGCAGATGTGATGAGTGTGTGTTGATGTTAAGCTTAAGTATTGGCTTGCAATACCGTACCGAAATCAGGGTGTATCCTAGCTTGCAATACGGTGTCGAAAGCAGGGTGTGTGTGTGTGTTAATATATTGTTGCAAGTCAATACTTAACCTTAGCTTTAACACATGCTCATCACATCAGCCCTGATGATGGACCCTACATACGTCGACCAGAGAAGTCAGATGCACGCAGCAGATTATCCCAGAAACTTACGCACAGATTATTCATTCATTTTCGTTCCCTTATTTCAGACCCAAAATCTCCACAAGACGTTTCTGCCTTCCCATGCCTTCATAAGGTCATTCTTCCTGTTTGTTTCAAGTTAGTGGGAGGCGAAGATTTTTTTCATCATATTTTACTTACCATCATGCTGTTTTCCGCAGGAGTGCAGAAAGGATAGAGCACCACACTCTTCCGTCCCTGACACACAACTCTCGCATCATCCACATTCATACACCTTCCCATACAAGCTTGATGATTGTTGAGGCTCCTAACAGGGCTGGCTTCACCAAAATCTGAGCATCTGCTTCCGAATAGGATATCCTATGAAGCAATTATGATAAATATCCAACCTTTGATCCAATATTAAATAATCCTTTTCAATTTTTTAGATAAATAATCAGGGAAATGCTGCTGTTTACGTACGGACCCAACCATTAACCGGAGTATTTTACGTTTCACCAGACTAAATTTCGTATTTTGCCAGTATAATTTCGAGCGAAGCAGCCCTCTCATCATCTTCTTCGGCGGTCCTTCGTTACGAGGATAACGTCTGCCATGTTTTATCGATTGTGTGTCCAAGCGTGACTGAGGAGCCCTATTCTTGAACCGTACACCTTTCCACAAGTTACACACGCTTATCCGGCGGCAGAGGGTTCTGAAGAGTGGATCTTCCTCCTTTTATTTCCTCTTCTTTTCTCAGGAATTGCTTCAGTCATATTCCATTCACTTGTTTCCCCAGCGAAATATACTTTTTGACGCCATGGTGCCAGGTCATGGGTCGCAATTTCCCAATTTTCAGGATCTATCCGACATGTGCTCCGATTCGCCTTCAGCGTGTCTTTGTATCTTTTTTTAGCCCACCCTCTCTTCATTTGCCATGTGATAGTGTTGATAGATGACGAGAGAGACTACTCGTCGAAACTAAAGTAGTGACATAATAAATTAACGTGTAGGTAGCACAAAATTTAGGTTAATGAAAATTAAAACAATTATATACCACCAAAAAGTAACCGTCAATTATTAACAAAAAAGAGTACGTATTTGGTAAACCACAAAAATTGATTATATTTTCTTTAAATAAAAATGAACGAACAAAAACTGAGATAAATTTGCCCAACCAGAAAGGAAATATTACGTAGTAGATATACAGTCTTAACAGCAATCAATATGATATTGTTAAAATATTCAAAACTGATGACTTTTTAAAACAATCATGCTTTAAATTTTTTTAATTCGAGTATGGTAATGGAATATGATTAATTAATTTAATTAATATACAGTGGGTTTGACACTGGCTTCTCACGGAGGGTTCCGGGTTCGATTCCCGGTGAGTTTACAATTAATCTATGTGATTTGCTCAAGCCTGGGTGTTTTGTGATGTCTTTCGTTTCAGTAATTGGGTCTCTTGGCCTGTTAAAGAGTAAAAAAAAAAAAAGGAACAATATGACGCATTATTGCATTCCCGTTTTATATTGTGCAGTCTTTATACAACACATGAATTTATAGTAGAGACTAGCCCCCATAGCTCGACAGTAGCAGGTACATAGTGTCTTTGTGCCGTTCTAGAATATGTCTTTCAATCGTGTTCCAAAAACTGAAGTAAAGAAAAATCCCTACTATCTTAAAACTGTCCATAAAAAGACATATTACGCAATGTCGAGTGACACTCGACATTGAAGTGGAAAGGGTTAATGAGTTTTATTTTGATGAATCATAAAGTTTTTTTTAAAACATTGAGTGCTTGTTAATAATTGTCAAAATATGCATTTACCAGTCTTATCCTGAGTGGAAGATATATTGATTAGATTAAGTAGGCCCATCCCCAGTCAATTTCCTGCCCTCACCATGTTTCCAAATAAATTAAAAATAATCATTAATGAGTTGAGGTTATGGTTACGTTTGTTGGACATATTTAAGTGTTGAATAAAATGGATATTTTATACGAACCGTATATTTTACAGAGGAACTCATGATAGGACTCTCTCCTGATAAAGCTGAATAAGACTTCAGCGAAACGTTGAGATTTGCTTCTCTGTAATATATACGGTTCGTATAAAATATTCGTTTTATTGAATACAAAGAAAAATAATCATACTGCATATTAGATAATGTTGTATTATTTCCGCTGAGATAATATGTATAGATACTAAAAACTTTAATTAAAACAAAAACTATTGGCAGTATAAGTCATTTTGTTAAGGCGATCGTCTAGCAGAATGAGCAAATTTCATCATTTTTTCTCATATCTTCTCTTGCGTTTTTATTCACATTTTTGTAGGGAAATATCTCATTTTAAAATTTATTCATCAGGTTACATATATTTTAAATACGAATATCTTATTAAAATGTCACAAACTAAATTATATAATTGATTAATAAATTACCAAACCTTCTATGTTTTAAAAATGAAGAAAATTGCTTCACTTTGTGGGTCTTTTATGACTGAACGGCCTGTTGAGATGTCTTTTTTTATAAATAATATTACAAAATAAACAATTATCTTCAATTTATTACAATTATACCAAAATCTGTCAGTTTGTTTTCTTGCAATTCATGTTTTAAAAAATACTGTTTTTTTAAATATTTTATTTTTTTGTGGGTTTTTTTCAACTCTCTTTACATGGTTGACAACTTTTTTACTTCAATAGTCAAAAGAATAGATATTATAATTTTATAATAAAAACAAAAAAAATCAAAATCTTTGTCGATATTCCTGATTTTAGATATTTAATCAAGACGCAACTATTTATGACACAATACGCAGTGCCTTGATTAAATAGCTAAAATATGAAATTGAGAATAATTTTTTGATTTTTTTTGTATTAATTTTAAAATAATAATGTCTATTCCTTTAATTTGTTAAAGAAAAAAAGTTATAAACTATAAACCCATAATATTATATAGTTATAAATATAAAACCCATTTATAAGAAGGGAGACAAATTGAATCGAGCCAACTACAGACCTATAAGCTTAACATCAGTTCTGTGTAAGGTAATGGAGAGAATTATCGCTGAGGACTTACGAAGTTTTATGGAAGACAACGGCATTGTAGATTTGGATCAGCACGGATTTGTGCCTGGACGTTCCACTGTGACTAATCTTCTCACATGTCTAGAAAGGTGGTCCACTAGTTTTGATAGCCATGAACCTATAGACATATTTTATCTTCATTTTGAAAAGGCTTTTGACAGAGTCCCACTTAATAGATTAATCGCTAAGTTAGAACATCTAGGAATCCGTGGTTCACTACTTCAATGGATTAAGAGCTTTTTGACTGAGCACTCCTTTGCTGTCCGAGTGGGTGACTCTCTATCTGCACCGCAAGTAGTTTTAAGTGGAGTTCCACAGGGCAGTGTGCTGGGACCAATTCTCTTTATTTTATACATTTTGGATCTTCGTGCTGCTGTCCAGTCCACTGTGAGTTTCTTTGCTGATGACACAAAATATTTCGGTAACCCCCTTACTGACCATGAGGTGTTACAGAGAGACTTAAATCAATTATCGGAGTGGACAAAGCAGTGGCTCATATGTCTTAATGTTGACAAATGTTGTGTTCTCCATGTCGGCAAGAATAACCCAAATATTGAGTATACCTTAAACGAAAGCCTGATTAAGTCAGTGGTCTCGCAGAAGGATCTGGGTGTTACTATTACCAAGGACTTTAAATGGTGTGAGCACATAGCGAGTGTGGTTAAGAAGGCTAACTCTATTTTGTATTTAGTGAGAAGATCATTCCAACATCTGACAGTACCACTATTCACAACTATTTATAAGACGTATGTGAGGCCTCTCCTCGAATATGCCTCTCAGATCTGGAATCCATATTTTGTTAAAGATATAGTTTTACTGGAAAATGTTCAGAGACGAGCCACAAAATTGCCCTTGGGTCTTAAAAACCTGGAATATGCGGAAAGGCTGAGAGTATTGAAACTGCCCACTCTTCAGGAGCGACGAGCAAGAGGTGACCTCATCGAGACATTCAAGATTCTATCGGGCTACTACAATATTCCTAATATGACAGATATGTTTGCATTTAACACTAATGTGGGCCTTCGAGGACATCATCTGAAGTTGAACAAGTCTCGGTTCTCGTGTAACCCAAGAAAGCATGCATTAAGCAATAGAGTGGTCAATATGTGGAACAGTTTGCCCGAGGATGTTGTGTCTGCAGCCAGTGTCAACCAATTTAAGAATAGGCTGGATATTCAAATGAGAGACAGTGATATGGGCCTATCAGCTTAAGCTGCCTGCCCATTATCAATAATAATAATAATAATAATAATATATATAAAGGATTGAAAAAACACACAAAAAATAAAAATAATTAAAAAAACAGTATTTTTTAAAACATAAATTGCATGTAAACGTACTAACAGATTTTGCAATAATTGTAATAAATTTAAGATAAACGTTTACTCTGTAATAGTATTGAATAAAAAAGACATCTCAACAGGCCGTTCAGTCATAAAAGCCCCACAAAGTGGAGCAAAGGTTTTGTAATTTATTAATCAATTATATAATTTAGTTTGTGAAATTTTAACAAAATATTTGTATTTATAATAAACGTAATCTGATGAATAAATTTTAAAGTGATATATATATATTTCCATACAAAAATGTGATAAAAAACGCAAGAGAAGATATGAGAAAAAATGGTGAAATTTGCTCACTCTGCTAGACGATCGCCTTAATTTTGATTTATTATCAACATCTTACATTTCACATCTCCCAATGTTCATTACTATTCCATTAGGTACTGGGATCCTTCATATGACATGGAACTCCTGCGAGACCGAGCGGCCTCGGAACTCCTCTTCCAGCAGACAGTAGCCGAGGTCCACGCGGGGTGGATCAGTGCCCCGCCCAACATACTCGATCGCCTTAGGAGATACGAGGAGAATAATCAAAAGAAGGAGGTATGTCAGAAATATCTGACTTTTCAGTATTAGGGATTCTTTCACCATTTAAATTATAATAAATGAGGGCAAACACAACACTGTTTTATTCCACTATATATTTATTTTGAATTGTTAGAACGTTTTCGGGATTTCTCCCATTGTCAATAACAACATGTTTACAACGTTTTGTAAACATGTTGTTATTGACAATGGGAGAAATCCCGAATACGTTCTAACAATTCAAAATAAATATATAGTGGAATAAAAGTGTCGTGTTTATCCTTATTTCTTAAAATATTAAAAATAAATTTCCACAATGTTACAAACAAAAAACTTGAACATTTATTTAAATTATGTTCGGATAAGCATTATTTAATAAGTGACTAGGTTGGACTATCCTTATTCTGCAGATACCGTATCAAACAAATTTATCTGACAGTTGGTAATTTCGCAGTTTATCAGATCCTTACTCTCATACAAATATTAGTTAAATTTACAAATACGTATGTACTAGCTGGTAGCAAAACTTCAGGGAAGTCTTTTTCTTCCAATTTTGAATAGAAAACATTCTTCACAATTTGGGTGAAATGTCAACAACTACAGAGATAAGCGACATCTAACTTTACAGTTTTTATTTTTTTAATATTCCTGATTTATTTTCTGCAAAACGTTGGACTGTTACTACAATAACTTATAGGGAATATTAAAAATTCATTTGCTTTAATACGAGTTAAATAAAATTACAAAAACCTTAGAAAAAAAAAAATTTCTTAGGTAAGTAGTAGATAAATTTCTGTAAGGTTTTAATAATTTTATTTGAGTTGTATCAAAGTTAATGATTTTTTAATATTTGGTGTAAATTACTGTCTTAACGTTTTACAAAAGATAGAAATACTGAGAAAAAATGCAAACTTTGATGTCATTTGTCTCCGTAACTGTCGGCATTTCACCCAAAGTGTAAAGAATATTTTCTATTCAAAATTGAATGGAAAAAATCCTCCAAAGCTTTTGCTACTAGCTATGAGACACCTTGTATATTACGTAATGTATGAATAAAAATTATTTAAGGGGTCGCTCCACCTTGACATTTAAAAAAATATATTTTTTGCTTTATCTTATGTACTACATAAGTTAGTGCTATAGTTACATAAAATTTGTATTTTTTGATGCCTTGAGATGGTGTAACCCCTTAAATTATATATGTATTTTCAAATCAATAGTATATATTTTATACATTTATGTTGACATTCAAATCTAAAAAAAAAAAAACAATAATTTTATTTGATTATATTTTGATATCATGACTCATATCTACATAGCAGCGTTATATACTTTCAGTACACAGAGAAGATTTAACATTTATTGTACATTTCCAGTACATGGAGCTGGCTCGTGGGCAGAGGTACTACGGCTGCGTGGTGGGTGGCCCCTGTAGGGCGGAATGGGGGGGACCGAGCGGCACAGGAGGAGCCGCACAAGTCATGCTCGGCTCTTCGGGGCTGATGTTACTGACAGCCGACAGACGGGAGGCTTGCTTCAAAGTCACTCGCATGCGCTGCTGGAGAATCACCACACTCCGAGGGGTGGGACACTTTCATTGGAATCTTATAATTCGTATTTTGGATAAAAATAGCAATATTTTGTTTAATTAATTAATTGAATGGAAAAACTACAATGGAAAATCAACTTCTGTCAGGAGTTTGTAATTATGAATTGTGAATGACTGCCAAAAATAGATTTGTGAAAAATTAGAAATTTTCAAAAATAACATTTAAAAATATAATGTGTACCAAGATTGCATTTATTTGCATTGGTTATTTTGCTTATTTAGAGTATACTTATGCACTCGTGAGGAAAAGATAGAAGGAAGAAAAAGAACAGGAACATTCTTGATTCAATTGCTATAGCCCACCCTGAAGCTGCCGGGAAATAAAGACTAACATAGAATAGAGATTGATGGACAGAACAACCACGACCAGGGAATGTCCCTTAAGAAGAAGAAAAAGACTCGGATTTTTGTCAAATTGTTTTCGAACTGTCGAACACAAGACATTTTTCCCGTTAAGGGTTCTTATTCACAACTTTGTATGTTAACAGAATGATGACTCGCCGCACTCACAGAACGGGTCGGAGCATTTAAACTCGGATCCTCCACAGCTAGAGCTCTCCTTCGAATATCTCATGAACAAGGATAAATTACAATGGGTCACAATACTTAGTGAAAAAGCCATGTTTATGAGTGTTTGCCTCCAAGTAAGTATTTTATCTTTATAAATCTTGTGGATTTATTAAGTTGGTTATGACTTTATTTATTTTCTAATTCGTTGTCAACAGTCCATTGTCGATGAGCTGATGCAACAAAAGAACTATGGCGGGCTCCCGGGAAACGGCCAGCGAAGCACCATCTACAGAGGGACTTTCAAAAGGAACAGCCTTACTTACCTCAGGAGAGACGGCTCGAGTCAAATCATCACACCATCCTCCTCCACAGATACTCTCAGCTCTGGGGTAAGGCAAAATTTTATTTTTCAACAATTAAAACCATTCATAAATGAATAACTACTCTATTTTTCAATGTCATCCCTGACTGAATCAATTTTAGGTAAATTACGATATTTAGGAAAATTTAAATGCATTTTGATCATGACTGGGAGGTCTCAAAACTAATATAATGCGAATTCTGAATCTATTAATTCAATTGACTCAATGATTTTCACGCATAAAGTGTTTTATCATCAATTTTGAATTAATTGGGTTTCGCATAATTAAATTTTTTTTGTTCCTTTAAATTTGGAATTAACAACGTTTTACTTTATTACGAAAGATGGAAAGCGTACTTTTATTAAATCTAGTTACTTCTAGTGACTAAATTAGGCACTACATTGAACAAATGAGCAAATCAGTAATTCCTTCAATAAGTTAAGAGGTCCTTACCATGGTCAATTTGTAAATATCATTTTATAAATGGGTTTTACAGAATGGAGATTCCAGCGCAGTTACAACTCCCAAAGAGACATTTTCCTTCAGGCGTCTGTCGGAAAAGTTTGCAAGTGTATCCTTCAAATCCGGACGAGATTGTGTGGAAAATGATGCATTCGAAGGAATCGGCGATGATGATCTGTAACCTCTCAAACGTCACGTAAAAGTCACGTTTTCTTGGCCACAAATTTCTGCACAGAATTTTCTGGATAATCATTCCTCACCCAATAGTCTTCAGAATGGGTCAGATATATGGAGTTATAATCCAGGAAACTGCTTAACAGGCTCTCTTTATGTACATGTATTTTATTATGATTTAAATCATCAGATATGACCACATTATATTTATGGTTACTATGCATTTAAAGTTTATACTACGTTTCAACAATTTACCCTTTTAAATACAGTGCGTGTTAAAAAACTACATACTTATACGATCGGGTAGCATAATTTTACACTTAACACTTATGTTTTACCCTGGGAGTGGTGCCTAGAGATGCCCACTGCCAATTTTTTATCATCAAAATTATGCATTTTGCAATTTGATACTAGTATGAATAAAAATAAATGAACTGACTAAATCAATAAAGCTCGCACTTGTTCATAAACAAAAAACCAAATTAAACTAAATATTTGCATTTATTTTAAAAGCTACATCCATAGCTCACTAAATTCTTGGAATTTCAATTCATTCAAGCAGGTATACCCAATTTATACGGAGGATTGCATTTCAGACCACCATTGTAAATCGAACATCGTCATAAAGTAAATTATGGCCTCTTTTTTTTACTTGTCAAGGCACCTAAAATCCTGGAATCATCTTTTGACTTAAAGTAAGCAGCGTATGACTGTTTTTATCATTGCCATACTTAGATACAATAGATACAGCAATTAATAATTACATTAATAACCATAACGAAAGCTTGAATGTTAGGAAAATTGTTCAATCACTTCAAATCAACCAAATGACTGCGTACATCAACTGACTCTGATCGAGCCAGGTGTAATGCATCAACGACGCACCCTAAGGTTGGGTGTATACGGATGAGACTCGTCTTACGTGTCTAGCTGTCGCTCAATGTCTATTGTATCTTGTACTAATGATGGCCAAACCATTATTTTAACTGGTTATTTTCAGTACAGTTATTTGGGATTTGTATCTAATTGTACTGATGATTGGTAACTGTTTCCTAGTGACAATAAAAATAAAGATCATTATCGTCACAGCAACAGCATCAGAAAGCAATCAGATACAAATCTCAAATAAAGGTTAGTATGTCACCGGTTAAAATACCATCTCAAATACACAAACCATGAGAGTAGTATGAATTAATTTAAGTTGATTTCAATGCGCAGTATGTATTAGCAAGGTGCCGTAAAACTATTTAAGACAATCTCTGTATTTACAAGCATTTATTTTTAAAAGGATAACAACATTTGCAATGTACATTAGGATGTGCATGGAATCACAATGTGTATTCCAACCCTCAAAGTTCTGAACAAGCCGACATGTAACATCTAAAGGCAGATTGCTTCTGTTGCTCATGGGACACAAATATGGTACCCCTAGGATTAACGTCATTCTTAAATCACACGCAGGGCGTAATGGAATGAATGAATGAAACAAAAAATCTCTTTTTTTTTTATCAAAAGTGTTTGAAATCCACTGACATCTAATTTTGACTTATACAGGAGATTCCTGTCCCGCTATTAATACTAAAATCTCAATTTTTCATAAAATATGACGAGATCCGTGATCGATAAGAATATCAATGAAGTACTACTACATTTTGATACTGTAAAAGGTACTAACAAAATTTAGTGATAATGTGTAGATACTTTTCACCTAGCCACTGGTTTAGAGCATGTAAAAAGTGGGTGGATGGATTTCCAGGGGTTCTAAAATCACTACTTATTCTTGATTTAATATGAAATTATTATATTTGATATTCATAACATTGTAACGGATAATGTACATATGTTTTAAGACCTCCCAAATCTGCCGTTCGTGTAAGTACCTTTCATTATGTTATGTTCTGTATAGTTTCTCATAGCAAAAATCAGAGTAATATAAGCCCAGAGGTAGTGCAATGAATGTGACTAAACTTAAGTGCAATTGAAGTGTTAAACCCGTTAAAGCCCGGTTATATTATTATATTTTATTATATGTACCTCAATCATTAATATTCCTGAATATACTTGATTAATCTAAACTACCAGATATTTAAGGTGAGATTTTAAATATTCAATGTTGTGTCAGTATTTTTTATTAAAGGACTATTTCTCAAATGGCCAATAAAAAACATTGTTTGCATTTTCATGTGTATCATTATCTCAAGTGTATATAATAAAGCTAAGGGTTTTATTTGGTTCTTTGAACACATATTATGTTAGTTTTGTACGATCATAATATAAAATGTCAATTAATTGAACAAATTTCTACAATAACTGTTAAGTTAATACAAATAGTTTTATGTAATGTTTTTTTCTTTACTATTACAATTAAGAGTATATTTAATGTATTATTGTCATAGATATTGTGTACATAATATTATAAAACATAAAAATATTTTAACACATGACTCTAAATATAAGTTTTAGACTGTGGTAACAAAACACTTCTGAAGTAATTTATAGATTCCAAATGAATATTGATTTCCTAAATTTATTTGATGTTACCCATAATTATAATTCTTTTTACTTTTAAAGTATATTTAATAAATTTTTGATCTAATTTAAGGAATAGGAAATAAATTCCAAATGATATCATATTATCTCAATTTACTTTATCTTTTTATTATTACTAATACAAATAGACAAATTAACTTTCTGCAATATTTAAACTTTATAAATAGCAATAATTTATAATGTGTACTGCAGTCATCTTCTCAGCTTGCAGATCTAACCCAGAACAAATCAGCAGGTGCGTGCGGTCAGTAAATTGAAGCATGCGTTGTACATAAACATACTTTTTGGAAAAACAGCAAAATTAAATATTGCTAACAAACTAAATTTTTCTCTGACAGAAAATTACGATATAATATTAAAAAATATATTAGATATTACAAGATGCATTTTTAATTTTGCTTTTTTTAAAATTTATGTTTAGGAGTACTTGCAATTAATGCTTCAGCGTACTGACTGCACGCCGCTGAAATCAAGTACAGAATGAAAAACAAAGCGATCATTAGCAACATTGAAACATAAATAATTTAAACACCTCAGATTTTGAAAAATTGTGTACATAATCTCCACATACAAATAATAAGCAATTGTTTTATTTTAAATTACTGGTGGAACTTGTAAAGATTGCAAAACGAATGACATCTGATTGACTTTCATGCTGTCACTAACGTATGACTTCCACAAACTGCTTTATAATATTCATAATTTTTCATTTATAAATTGAATTTATGTCTAGATTATTCTCCGATATTATGGTTGCATCTAGTATTAGTTTATTACCGTATTTTCTAGTAAATAATATGCATTTTTTGGTCAGAATGTACTTGTGTTCTATCGCACAATGAGAGGTGAGAAATTACCTTTTGAAATAGATTGTAAATATTTGTTAACAATGACATTATGACAATTATATAATAAATATGAAGAAATTCACTGGTGAATTGTGTTATCAGAAGTACTAACATAAAGCACGGAAGATTAATTGTAAATGATTTTATATGTGCAGATATTTCCAATCCATGCGATGATAATTTTTATAGAACTTCTAGAGATTTTTATAGATTCTAGAATTTCTATAGATTGTCGTTACTTGAAAAAATAAAGTTATTTGTATGCTATTTATTTATGCATACATGGAGCTAAGAATCTTAACACTTGCAGCAAAGAACTGAAGACCACGCTGTCCTCAAAGAGCTACAAATGAACTGAGTTAACGTCCCCTTGGGATGATCTACAACATTAAAGAGCGTTATAAAAATAAAGAAATTGCGTATCTAAAGAATTTTTGGTAATTGATAAATCAGTGGAATATATTGATGATATATATTTAGCAAAGTGCGTATTATTACCTTGAAAATACGGTAATTTTACAACGTGGCGTAAACATCGTATATATACTGACTGGAGCAGTTGAGCAACTGAATCATTCAAAATGATATTGTCAGTTTGCGTTAGTACATATTTGTGATTCACTCATTACTTTGTTTTTTATTAATTTATAGATTTAATTGCTTTGAACGCTGAGTCCAATCTTGCCCCAATTCCATTTCCAGCAGCCATTTTCTTTCACAGAAAGAAACCTTTTTTGAAAGTGGCGATAAAACGTAAAGGTTTGCAGAAGTCCACCAGAAGAAAGATAATGTGTGCTATTTTTGATTCCTACTGTGCCAAATACAGTTTTATATGTACTTTTACTATTACAATCACTATCTTAAGAATCTTATCTTATCCATGACTTCATCTGTGTATTACTATAATGCATACATAATATTATAGTGTTTTTTTCTAAATTTGTACACAAATCAGAAATCCTTTCTCTGATATTAGATTGATCTTTCCTGATCGAAGGGTAGCTACAGCAACAGTTGACTGGCCCCACGGTATTGATTATTATGGGAATTAAATTGTCAATTTGATAGTGCATGTGTACCAAAAAATGCTAGCAATTTCAATCAAGGTTTTCAGAATGATGAAAATTTTTATTTCTCGTTTTTTCCACCTCTCCATCAATTTCATCGACAGTCATTAGACGCTGTGACAAAGAAGAATTTTTCAGAGGCAAAAAGCCTAGCACTTAAAATTAAGTGTCTTGATGATCTGCTGATTGATTTTAGACATTTTCAATTTTGACAGTGTTTCAGTTTTCCTTTTTTTTTAAGATTAAATTTTAACAATATCTCGAGTGGCTGTAACTATTTTGTTTTTTGAAGTACGTTTGTAAAATACTTGTTTTTAGAGTAATCATAATTTGAAATGTAACAAAGCAAAAAATAAGTTATGTGAAAACCAAAGATTGAGCTAAACTGGACAGTGAGGTTATCTACAGACAGGTGGGGTTGTGATCTAGTAATCCAGACGAAAAATCTCTTCATTAGCTAGTTTGAATCGGAGAGGTTATACTGTTAATGATATCTTGGCGAGTGTACATGCATATATTTGCCAGAGGAATGCAGTAATAAAACAAGTGTAGGTATAATAACTATTTTTTTTGAAAAATAAATCATTAATATTTGTCCAATAATATTAGATAAATATTTATCTAATAATATCATTGTCATGACATCAATATTTTAATCCAAACCAGAATTTTCTGCTAACAAGTATTTCATTTTATTATATTCAAGAACTGAAATATATATGAAATAGATCCCGGCAAGATCCAGATAATCCCGGTAGCAGCCAAATATTTTTTTGTGGATTTGAGTTTTCTGTACGTCTTTCTAATTGATTAATTTTTTTTTTTTTTTTTCATTTTAATTTAGTTCCCAGAAATTATAGTTATGCATAGCATATTTAAATGCATGGACTGCACACACCTATTATAACCATATATTTATAAAAATATTTGGGGTATACCTCGATGCTCATTTCATTATAAGAAAATATTGTCACTTGGAAAATAATTATTCCCTCTCATAATAATGCATTTACATATTAAGTGAAGAGGAATTTATTCTAAAAATAAATAATTCGACAACTGGTTATTTCCAGTGCAATAAATCCACTATTGCTTCCCGTGACTTGTATGTTTTCTTTATTTGCTTTTGTTGTGTTTGCATTGTCAGATTGTTAACATCAAAAAATTATTCCGTCATTTCTGTATTTATTTTTGGTTTTTGACATGTTTTTGTACTTACCAATGAATAAATGTTTTTGGAGATCCTAGCGCAAATTTATTGTGAACTAAAATAATACCTTTAATATAATTGTACTGTGTCCAGCGATGTGATATTACTCAAATGTCTTATAGGTAAAATAATTATGGAATGTTTTCAACAGTCAATCGGAAAATCTCTAGTTCCAGATCAACATAGTTATAATTTTGAAAGTAAGGCTTACTAGAACACCAATCTGTATTGTTGTTGAATTGATTATGATTAAGAATCTCCGATTATTTTTTGTGAATAATGTTTATTAGCAATATTGAAATGTATATTATTTAGTCTAAATATTACAAACCTTTATATTTTTTTGTTATTCTCATACAAGGACCATGTTCTATTGAATATATTTTTAATGTAATTTTTGTGTTTTATTTTACTTATTGTATTTGATTATCATTTTGAGCTAGTATAATAAATAATCTTAATAGAAAAATTAGCTACCCATGAGGTGTTACAGAGAGACTTAAATCAATTATCGGAGTTGACAAAGCAGTGGCTGATATGTCATGTCGGCAAGAA
Organism: Agrypnia vestita; assembly: GCA_016648135.1. Lineage (NCBI taxonomy): Eukaryota > Metazoa > Arthropoda > Insecta > Trichoptera > Phryganeidae > Agrypnia > Agrypnia vestita. Next base: position 98,106 of record JADDOH010008763.1, read on the forward strand.
TAACCCAAATATTGAGTATACCTTAAACGAAAACCTGATTAAGTCAGTGGTTTCGCAGAAGGATCTGGGTGTTACTATTACCAAGGACTTTAAATGGTGTGAGCACATAGTGAGTGTGGTTAAGAAGGCTAACTCTATTCTGTATTTGGTGAGAAAATCATTTCAACATCTGACGGTACTACTATTCACAACTATTTATAAGACATATGTGAGGCCTCTCCTCGAATACGCCTCTCAGATCTGGAATCCATATTTTGGTCTTAAAAACCTGGAATATGCGGAAAGGCTGTCTTGAAACTGCCCACTCTTCAGGAGCGACGAGCAAGAGTTGACCTCATCGAGACATTCAAGATTCTATCGGCTACTACAATATTCCTAATATGACAGATATTTTTGCATTAAACACTAATGTGGGCCTTCGAGGACATCACCTGAAGTTTTGAACAAGTCTCGGTTCTCGTGTCACCCAAGAAAGCATGCATTAAGCAATAGAGTGGTCAATATGTGAAACAGTTTGCCTGAGGGTGTCTGTAGCCAGTGTCAACCAGTTTAAGAATAGACTGGATGTTTAAATGAGAGAGTGATATGGGCCTGTCTGCTTAAGCTATCTGCCCATTATCAATAATAATAATAAATAAATTGATTGCCCAACATTAGTACAAATTCAGCTGTAATGATCTTGCCTTCTGCCTAACATTTCTAAAGAAACCTAAATTTGTCACTCAACCTTATATTGATATCTAAGGACTAAAATGAAATAAAAAAGTAAGTATTCCTGAGCCTGCTACATACGAGGTGTGTTCTAAAAATATTGTATCTTTGGTCAGCAGCAACAAATTTATTCTTACACACTACACACACTTAGTCTAATCTCCTTTCAAAGTAGTCTCCTTGATATAACGCACACACTTCTCACAGCGATTCTGCCATTTTCAGAAACACTTCTGGAACGCATCTTTTGGAATGGTATTCAGCTGGGCCATCGCATTCCACATAGTGTATTCTTTTGATTCAAATCGGGAACTGTCAACTTGGGTTGAGTTTTTGACTTAGGGAGTAGTCAAAAATCACAGAGCCATGTCAGGAGGGTGCGTAGCACAACAAACCAGGGAAATGCTTTGTTTTGTCAAGAAAGCTTGAATCAGATGCGATGAAAATGGGCAATTGCATTATCGTGATGGAACTGCCAACTTGTTAGCTCTTGGTGACAGTTCTTCTTCTTTTAGTAGATCTGATACAGAAAACTACGCCTCCTAGGATGACGAGGTCCAGCTGTCCCTCCATATTTTCGGTGGTCTTCCCGGTAGGCGTCGTCCAGGGGGGATTTCATTCGCCGCTGTATGCACGAGTCTGTCACTGTCCATTCTGGCTATGTGATCTCTCCAGAATCTTCTTCTGAATCTACTCCATCATGCATTTCAGACATGATCACGTAGAGTTTTTCCAGTAATGGATTTCAGCACCTTCATTTCAAATGTTCTGAGGAGTCCTTTGGTGCGGACAGTGTCAGCCCACATCTACAGCGTACGTCATAATATATCGCATGCATGTCCTGACCTTATTTTCAATATGCATATTTTTGTTTTTCCAGACCAAATTCTTGAAATACCCTGATACGGTGGAAGCTTTATTAACTTGTTCTCGGACTTCAGTATACAGATTTCTGCACCTAAATATCCGAAGCTCATGACTTGTTCCTGCAGTTTCGTCGAGAGCCTTGACGTTTTTTCCTGTTAGTGATTTTTTGCTCAAACTTCGTTTTAAGTATACTTGTAAATAACTCATTAATAAATTAATTCTCTGTTTGGTTGTCGCCGCCTTACCATAAATGAACCCTTATGGGACCAAGCCTGACTGCCTACCTGACACATAATGCTAATTTCTAGTAATATGTAAAGCATTTATTTTATATTTGTTTGTAAATAATACTCATGCATCAGGTATATCTAAATTTAAAAAAAAGATATATAAAAAAAAAGAATAAGCATAATGATTTTGACAAGGGTAAATTTTTTCATCCAGAGATATATTCAAACAAATTACACTGACTGCATCACAGATTTGTTTTTTGTTACTATCGCTCAACTTGGTCTTTCTGGTCTGGTCAAGGGTCTTTACCTTACCTCAATCAAGGAGAAATCGCAAGAAAGTTTTTTCTTTTACTCAATTGGTAAGGTAGATTTGAAAATAATAAAGTTGGTCAGGTCAAAGGTTTATGTTGAATTTGGGTATTACAAATGAATTGAAGTGTTATCTTTTGTTAATGTTGAAAATAAAAAACAGAAATAGCGTAATTGACTACACATAATTTATTAAGAATCAATTAAAGGAAAATATACAATAGGTTAACAGATGATTACAGCCTGGTCGACAAATTAGTGGTTGGACTCCCATGCCTCCCTTTCTTCTCTCTCTTTCTTTACGTCAGCAATAATGGGTTCCAAATAGCGGTTATTGATGTCGTCTTCAAATTTAGTCCACTCCTCTTGCGGCAGATAAATCTTCTGGATGGAAAGCTGTGCAGCCCTCACCAATCTGAAGTTGCGCTCATCAATTACCTTTTCTGGAAGACGCTTGATTGCCTCCTGTACATCTTCATATTCATATAAGATGTCGTCGCGGTACAAACCTGCAAAAAGGATTTTTGTTACTATTCTTATGTAATTAAGTGAACTCACTTCTGTACATACGAAGTTTTAGAAACAAACTATTTTGAATCTGTCATTTAGCTAAGGGTTGCAGTATAAATAGTCCTGCTATAAATACTGTTACCAAGTTTTTGGATTATGATAAAAAAAAGTGCAATCAGTGTGTTACAAATGATGTTTTTTATTGTTACACTAACATACGAGGGGGGACCCAAAAGAAACGGGAATTTCGTCATAACTTCTTTATTTCTCAATATTTTTACACCAAATTTTGATCGCCTTCAAAGTATTCTTCATTGACCGCAACGCACTTCTCCAAACGCTTCCTCCATTGTTCAAAAAAGTTTTTAAATTCACTTATCGGGATGTCCTTTATTTAGGCCTTCCAACGATTTTTGTTTTATCTCCTCCACAGTGGCAAAATGCTTTCCTTTCGTGTCCCTTTTGAGTGTGGGGAACAAAAAGAAGTCAAAGGGAGCTAGGGGGGTGGACAATCAAACACAGGACGCAAAAACGGCATCACGGAAAGGGCGGTGTGGGCTGGTGCCGTTGTCATGATGAAGAACCAGTCACCTGTGCGCCATAGATCTGCCCCTTTCTTCCGGATACTCTCCCTCAATCTTTTCAAAATCTCCAAGTAGAACTTCTGGTTGACAGTTTGATTCGACGATGGTCTTCACAAACGAGGGCATTGATTTTGTCAAAGTTTTCATCAGTTGAGGGGTGTTCTGAACGGGGTTGATATTCAATTGACATTTCCTCATAATCGTAGAATAACAACGCATGTGATTTTTCTCAAGTTTGCGGGAGAGCAGTTTGAATTTTATTAACATAAAGACACTTTATGTCATAGCTCGATAACTACAAAAGATTTTCCTTTGAAACTTGGGTTAGTTATTTAAAGTTGATACCTTTCAAACCTCAAATATAGTTAGCACAGTACAATGACATTTTTACAGACGCTGCATTATTCTACGATCACAAATGAGAACCGTCGTTATACCGACTTCGTATAATGACGGTTAAATTAATAAGAAAAAATACACTTTTTATATACCATATTAGATTGCTTCTTTTTTTCACTTTTTTAAGATCCAAAAAAGTCAATATTGAATTTTTTGCACATCCGTCATTGTTCTACGATCATGACGATTTCTCCATTTTTAAAATGTGAAAATCACTTGTAGACTCTAGTTTTACTTAGAGCAGCATCCCCATAAGCAGCCTTAAGCATTCCAACAGGAAAGAAAATTTCACAGCAGCGCGTTGCTCTTGATAATCCGCCATAACTTTTACGCTGAGATGGAAAAAGTTGTTTTACTAAAAAAAATTCTCACGGGCGAACCGATGCACTCACAGTGACACAACTTCACACACTTACTCAGGATGAGTGACCCTAACGGACACCTGGTCTAACAATGGGTTCCCCCACTCTTCCTCTCCACCACGGCACAATTCCCGTTACTTTTGGGTCCCCCCTCTCATATGTCATATTAAATGAAATAAATGTCTTATTCAAAATGCCCTCCCTTCGCCTTCACACATGCCTTTTAACGTTACTTTTGGGTCCCCCCTCGTATATGTCATATTAAGTGAAATAAATGTCTTATTCAAAATGCCCTCCCTTTGCCTTCACACATGCCTTTAAACGTGACGGCCAATTATTATCAGTGGCAGCACGCATGACATCCATTAGAAAATTGGCCACTGCTTTCTTGAACGATTGCTTTAAACTCTCCAAATTTGGATGTCGTCTGCTACAGGCCACATTCTCCGATACTGACCACAATTTGTAGTCAGGCGGATTTAAATCTAGGCTTCCAAAAGACCAATCTTCAGCTCTAATGATCTCTGGTGTGTGTGCTTCCAGTCATTGTTGTTTGGAGTTGTGAGCTATAGCAGAATTCTTGCTAGAAGATTCTTCACACCCTGACCACGAAAATGCAGTTCAGTAACCCCCTTCATACAAGATACCTTACCAAACCATTACTGATGAATGATGACCTTTTTGAACCTTGTGAGTGACTTGAGCCACTTCTCGAGAGCTATTTGAACACACCCGATAATTTTGTTTCGTAAAATTATCTTCGACGTTGAAAATTTTTTCATCGGAAAAATAACTTTTTAAGAAAGAAAAGGGGAGAAAATTTTGCCATGCATGTTGTATGCGTACAGGCGAATCAGTTGTTTAGCTCTGTCTTTCTGATGTCGAGATGCCTATTCGGTAAGTCCCCATCCTTAGGTCCGATTTGATAACGGGGAACATACTCCTTGTCAAAATACCGATCTCCCTGGACATGATTTTTTTGTTTACGGAGTGGATTTCTCCCAATTCTGCTACTCACGGGTCTGATCACTGCTGGAGTTTGTACAGTTTGCGGGTAAGCATTTTGCCGATCTTCAATATCTTGGGTATCCTTGAACCGATTAATAGTGTGATACACAAACTGGCGACCGATACCTAAAGATTTTAAAATATTAAACATATCTCCCAGCGTCTTCCCAACTTTATGTAGCGTATTATAATTACAGCGATCAAATTTTCTTTATCACTCCACTCCATTTTAACTGATCAAGGTACGGTGAATATTCATGGGATTTCCCCGAATTGTTTTAACTTTATAGTTCACCGAATTTGTGTAACAGGATTTATGGCAGGACTAGGTATGCCTGTTTTGTCCAATTTTTATACTTGATCAAAAAAATATTGGTTTAGTACTACTCTTTTGACTTTTTACTCGTTGACTACTCTTCTCTACTTCAGACTCTCCCATAAATAAACAAAAATTTAAAATCTTATTTTATTTTAGTTATTTATTTACCACAGTCAAGCATTTGATAGTGCATCTACTGAAGAATTTTGAAAATTCCTTACTTAGATCAAGTAACAATCACTGAAATACATCGCCAAATAAATATGGATAATTAAGATATATTATAGTATTAGATGATACGAATCCATGAATATGAAAAATGTGTGTGGAATATACAATATTTAAAAAATATAGAGATATCATTACCAGCTATGAAAATCTATGTATACTTGCTCATGAGATAGGACTACAGTTCATTCAAATAAACAAGATTCTCAGATTTGACCACTTATAGAACTTCCAAAAATTTGATAATGTGTGAATGTTCTTACGATGGAATTGGTGAGCGTTGCATTTTGTAGTGATCAATCAATCAAAACCAGTACATAGAGGTTGTAAGCCCTGGGCCGTCGTATAAAAAGACTTCCACAGAGCCGTCGTATCAGACGTAAATCAGTGTAAAAGTCTACAGATAATTGAATTTGCAAACCCTTTTATATTCGCTCACCCTTGTATTAATGGTGTGCTTAATTATTTTACACCTGGTGAGACAACGTAAGCTCAAGAACTGCATTTCTGGATATAATAAACTGCATAAACAATTAGTCAAAATGTGATAAATGCACAATATGGGGTTGCGAGCTATTTTTAACATTAACACATTTTCCCGTATAATGGAGTGTCCTGATTCCAAAAATGACATAAAATAATTTCGCTCGCAAGTAATAAACAAATAATTACAATTTAAAAGATCGTAATTATTCCCTTAATATTTTTAACAGGTCAGGGAATAATCCAAGAATATGGTCCCGTTGGTCATACAATGAAAATAAGTATTTCACTATATAATTTAATGTCCTGTTGATTTAATCTATCTAAAATAATCGTAATCTAAATTAAACAAACCAAACCTAATAACCTAACCTAACCAAACCTAATAACCTAACCAAACCTAATAACCTAACCAAACCAAACCTAATAGCCTAACCTGACCTCATATATTGCCTATGAAATGTCAAAATATGCAGTGCATTTTTCGAAACTTTAAAGTGTAATATATTATTTAATACTTACTTTTGAAACTAATTATCTTTCATTTTGTTATTAGCACATTCAATAATATAGTGATATAATCATTTTCGTTGTATATGCAATGGGACCATTATCTTGGATTTAGCCAAAAGGAGAATTGAATGTGCTTACATTTTGCAGCAAATCTCAAAAAATACATTAGATTGAATTGAATTTTTAAATACAATATATTTCAAGTATGACGTTTTAATCATTAAAAGGTCTACTCACCATACTTATTAAAACCGGCTGCGTTGTAAGCCCATCTCCTTAGGCCACCTAAAACATGAAAGGAAACGAATTATGTAACACATTTTCTAAACGCTCGTATATTTATGTTAAACAAGAGTTTTTTTTTGTGTAGATAGGTTGACACTTACCCAACATCCCGGGTGCTTTTGACGCCAGAGCCATAGTGATTTAAATAATTATCGAATACCTTAAAACTCCTCTCCCTCCAAACCAGACAGTTCACAAATCGCAAAGTGACGCAAAGTCCATAGAAAATTACCACCATAGATAAGATTTCCACAAAATATTTCAGTGTGCTCACTATTCAGAAATAGAATGTTTAGTAGATAAATAATATAGTCCGTCCAACTTATCTGGAGAATAAAGGAGGGCGTCCCAATCGTTGTGGTACTGCCCATAGTCTAAAAATTATCTCATTTGTAGGGAATTTTTTGAAAATTCGTTTTTTCTTAAACAAGTTATTAAGCAGTATACGACACGATAAAAAAAAACAAAAAATGTAAACTAACGTACAAATAAATTTATCAAAATATATATTCGTAAAATACACAACGTCACAAAATGGCGTTTTTTCAAAATCAAAGAAAAATACAATTTTCAGGAAAAAAAACAAACAGTAATAATTCTTTTAGGTCGGCGCCACATTACGCAGATCTTCCGCCGCGTCTTTTCTGTTGCGCCAAATCGGCAAAGCAAATAGATCGACCGATCATTCGCGTAATGTGTTTAATAAGCGCATATTGTATGGAAAGAAATGTAGCGATGTTCCACGACAGAAGAGACGCGGCGGAAGATCCACGCAGTGTGGCGCCGGTTTTATTCGTGTCTCATACCTAATGATCATGACCACCATGTTTAACTCAGTAACACCTAAGGATATCAATCGGTTTAGGGCCGTTGTATCAACTTGGTTTATAGTAATCTTTCGTTCAAAGCATAGATATTTTGCATTTTCCACCGATCAAACAACTCGCTCTCGTAAAAATCTATGCTTTAAATGAACTATTGCTATAAAGTAAGTTGATGCAACCAGTCTTTAATGTGCATAAATAAAAAAGTTTATTTTGAAAAAAGATGTTTATACAAATGAACTCGTTAATGAATTATGTAATAAAAGTATAAATAATAAAAATTCTATGTAAAAAATTATCGAATAAAATATGTTCTAAAACTTTTCTCATCTTACGGCTTCTAAATCAATTTTTCCACTTATCCTTGTTCTTTTTTTCCGGGTGTAGATATTTTAATGCCCATTTCCACGGCCGCTTTACCTTCTTTAACTATTTTGTAAATTGCCGATTCAGAAAACCTGAAGAAATTGTATAATAGTAAAATAAAAAACTAAGTATGGGAAAATCAATATAACTGCATGGCAGCATTAACCTGAAGTGGCGGCAATAAGTCTATGAACAAAATCAAACGGTATAATTGAGGCTTTCAGACGTTGTTCCTCTTCAAAAAACGTGTGCATTTTCAAGATTATTTCCCGAACACCGCTTTTAATGGTTTTTGGCATGGTGACAATCTAAAATTTTCTTAAAAAACTATCGAAACAGTCGTGAACCCCTCTGTAAACAAAGGCTGTCAAAGGTCTGTCAGCTGTAGATAATCCAATATGGCGTCGTTAGTTCCAAATTTGGCCATTCTTCAGATAAGTTAGACGGACTATAATATATAGTACAGTTGCCGGCAAACTTCTTGAAATTCTTTGGCGTAGTGGGGGAATGCGCAGAAGACAAAATTTGGGTCTCTTTGGTAGAATGGTACGTGCGCAAACTTCCCCCCACTACGCCGTAAAATTTCAAGATGTTTGCCGGCTACTGTAGTATAGTCCGTCCAACTTATCTGGAGAATAAAGGAGGGCGTCCCAATCGTTGTGGTACTGCCCAAAGTCTAAAAATTATCTCATTTGTAGGGAATTTTGTGCAAATTCGTTTTTTCTTAAACAAGTTATTAAGCAGTATACGACGTGATAAAAAACAAAAAATGTAAACTGACGTACAAACAAATTTATCAAAATATACATTCGTAAAATACACAACGTCACAAAATGGCGTTTTTTCAAAATTAAAGAAAAATACAATTTTCAGGAAAAAAAACAAACAATAATAATTCTTTTAGGCCGGCGCCACATTACGCTGATCTTCCGCCGCGTTTTTTCCGTTGCGCCAAATCGGCAAAGCAAATAGATCGACCGATCATCCGCGTAGTGTGTTTAATAAGCGCAAATTGTATGGAAAGAAATATAGCGATGTTCCACGACAGAAGAGACACGGCGGAAGATCCGCGCAGTGTGGCGCCGGTTTTATTTGGTGTCTCATACCTAATGATCATGACCACCATGTTTAACTCAGTAACACCTAAGGATATCAATCGGTTTAGGGCCGTTGTATCAACTTGGTTAATAGTAATCTTTCGTTCAAAGCATAGATATTTTGCATTTTCCACCGATCAAACAACTCGCTCTCGTAAAAATGTTTTAAATGAACTATTGCTATAAAGTAAGTTGATGCAACCAGTCTTTAATGTGCATAAATAAAAAAGTTTACTTTTGAAAAAAGATGTTTATACAAATGAACTCGATAACGAATTATGTAATAAAAATTATAAATAATAAAAATTCTATGTAAAAAATTATCGAATAAAATATGTTCTAAAACTTTTCTCATCTTACGGCTTCTAATTCAATTTTTCCACTTATCCTTGTTATTTTTTTTCCGGGTGTAGATATTTTAATGCCCATTTCCACGGCCACTTTACCTTCTTTAACTATTTTGTAAATTGCCGATTCAGAAATACCTGAAGAAATTGTATAATAGTAAAATAAAAAACTAAGTATGGGAAAATCATTATAACTGCATGGCACCACTAACCTGAAGTGGCGGCAATAAGTCTATGAACAAAATCAAACGGTATAATTGGGGCTTTTAGACGTTGTTCCTCTTCAAAAAACGTGTGCATTTTCAAGATTATTTCCCAAACACCGCTTTTAATGGTTTTTGGCATGGTGACAATCTAAAATTTTCTTAAAAAACTATCGAAACAGTCGTAAACCCCTCTGTAAACAAAGTCTGTCAATGGTCTGTCAGCTGTAGATAATCCAATATGGCGTCGTTAGTTCCAAATTCGGCCATTCTTCAGATAAGTTAGACGGACTATACCTACCAAGCAGAAGACCAATGTGGCACCCGAGGACACATTGACGGTACCTATAAAAAATTCTCCATACTACTGTCAATATATCGTTTTATACGTATTATTAGATACGTAATTCACTGCATAGTATGGAATATATCGTTTTATACGTATTATTAGATACGTAATTCACTGCATAGTATGGAAATGGATGTCTTTATAAACACGTTTATTGAATAAAATAATAAACACTTTGTTTTAATGACTATTAATTTTTATTGTAAAATTTCTACATGAGCGACGCTTCATTCTTCAGCACAAGAAATTTACTACAATACTACAATATATTTTAACATGTATAACAATATTGAGTTACAGTTCCCGATATCTTTTTGTTGTTACTGCCACATAAAAGTTAAAAACTTGTGCATAGGAAGCAGGAGTTCAAGCATATTTTTAAATGAGACGGCTGTTAATATGAGAGATAGTAAATTAATATAGAAAGACAGTTATTATTTATAAAATTTAAGTTTCTTTTCACTTTTTCACTTTTCCTAATTTGTAAAACTCCTTGTATTGGTATGTAAGATTACGAGACCTGTATGTTAATCAAACGAATGATTACATTATATCAGGAGATTCATGAATTTTGAATAAATGTTACTATTTAAACTCATTTAAATGCTCATTAAATCTAATTTCAAAATTTCTTGCCTGGTAGAAAAAGTACTAAAAAAAATAAAAAGATTCGAGTTTCTTTACTTCATTTTGATATATAGCTCATGGTTTTAAATACAAACTTCTTAATACATCATTATATATTAGCGAACAGTTTATTTATCTAGTTATTTTAATATTTAAAGTTTAACACCTTCGAGAATCGGCAAATAGAATTCGGTTGCAGAGGGTATAAAATACTTTTAATGAAGTATAATGGTTTAAAAATGTTGTATAATTACATTTCTTATGCAATGGGATCAAGATTCTTCTAAATTTTTCGATATTTAATAAGAAACCCTACGTTGTTTCTCAGCGTCTTGACGTCTTATGACTCACCAGCGTCTGACTGACGGAAGCTGTGCTAGCAAAATGAAGTAACCGTATCGTATAGAATATTCCCGATATTTTTTTTTTTACTTTTACATAATCATTATACTTTCTTTGGGTGTTGTATTCTTTGGGATATTTATGAGGATTACAAAGAATACCAGCTCATATCAATAATAATTATTAAATTATTTTAAAAATAAGATTTTTAGGGTTATGTTGAGCCACGTTTCGGAACGGAAGTGTGAAAGGAGCCTGCATTTTTGTCCATTTTATCGTTAATTTTATAATAATTCACATTTTAAACATTCTTTTAGATTATACACATGATGAGTACTCGTCACTTTTACCTATACCTACCTCATTTATATAATGAGCTAGAGACGTCTATTTTTCATATCGTGGTCGCACCCACAGGTCGCACCCATGTAGCACCTCGTAATAATTGTAGGCTCTTTTTTATTTCTATATTTAGATAAACCCCCTAGCGAGTACCTACCTACATCATAATGGATGAAAGGCGTGCATATTTAGGTTTCAAACTATACTTTGTAAATCTAGCAGGCTGTGCAATGGCGGGGACAGTCATCGCGAACATGGCTGAAATACGGTGGAAATGTCAATAAAGAAAAACATTAATCTTCTATAATTGACTGTTATTAGTATAATATAGTGCTTTTTATTTAAGTGAAATTTTTTTCTTTGTGTTTTAAACTAAACAGTAGTGTGCATCATGAACGGTTTAAGCCTGAGTGAACTTTGTTGTCTGTTTTGTTGTCCGCCATGCCCAGGTAGAATCGCTGCAAAGTTAGCATTCCTCCCTCCGGAGCCGACGTATGCCTTCATCGCGGACGATACTGGCTCGACAAAATATACACTTAACTTAACTGAAAGGGCAGAATGGCAATATTCAGACCGAGAAAAAGAAAACGTCGAAGGGTTTTTCTCGAGGACCGCAAGGGGTAACAGGATCGCTTGTCTCTTTGTCAGGTGCAGCGCCAATGCTAGATTTACGATTTTGTTTTCGCACGGAAATGCCGTGGATTTAGGACAAATGAGCAGTTTTTACTTGGGATTAGGCACCAGAATAAACTGTAATATATTTAGCTACGATTATTCGGGGTACGGGGTGAGTGGAGGTAAACCCTCAGAAAAAAATTTGTACGCTGATATCGACGCTGCTTGGCTCGCCCTCCGGACTCGCTACGGCATCAGCCCCGAGAATATCATCCTCTACGGCCAGAGTATAGGCACCGTGCCCACGGTGGACCTGGCTTCCCGCTATGAAGTGGGCGCCGTCATCCTTCACTCGCCACTCATGTCTGGGATGCGAGTGGCTTTTCCAAATACCAAGAGAACTTGGTTCTTTGATGCATTTCCTAGGTAATATTTCTGTTTATTTTCTGTGTAATATATTACAAAAGTTATCAGATCTTTTAAATATTAGTGAAATTAATTTTAGCTCATCACCTCTGTTGTTGTCAGCATTGTTTTCCTATGTGAATTAGGTCAATTGAATTTTAATTAAGGAATTCAAAGGAACCTGTGTAGAAAAGCTATTGATAGAGATGAGAGTTTGAGCGCTAATTGAGAGAAAGATTTGTCAGGATTTATTTATCGTACTCGTCACAGTACTCCTAAACTTTGGGCTCGGATCAACCATTTCTTACCCCAACATTATTTCTGCTGTTTCGCTTTTTCTCTCATATAAAAAATTTGTCATAACCCATTCAGTTTGGGTTTGGAGTCAGGTATTTTCAAATAATATTTATGGGAATTTATAGTGTTTCAAACTGGCAGACTGTGGCCATTTTAGGGCAGACTACTGCCGGTTTTGTCCATTGTCTCGACTCTTTAAATCGTACAACTATTTTAAGTAAATATAAGTATTATAGAGACAAAACGATAACAAATTTTCCATCTTTGTAAGTGCATTTATATTTTTTTTGCTAATAATACATTTTGAAGAAATGTTAGATTCATCATCATTATCAATAGCTACACAGCCCATTTTGGACCTTGGCCTCCTCCAACATTTTTTGCATCTTCCTCTATCCTGACATGTACTCCTCCAATTCCTGATGCTTTAGTAATAAATTTTAGATATCAATAGCTACACAGCCCATTTTGGACCTTGGCCTCCTCCAACATTTTTTGCATCTTCCTCTATCCTGACATGTACTCCTCCAATTCCTGATGCTTTAGTAATAAATTTTAGATTACTAAATAATATATTTAGTAATCTAAAATAAAACATGTATTGCAGAGCTTGATGAGGCAAAGAATAATGAACAAGTAGTCAATTTGATTTCTGCAGCAAGTGGTTAGGTTATAGAGTTGTGCAAACTGCAACAATTGCAAAAAGATGTCAGATCACAGGCCTGGATTATTGACATTTTTCTTTATTAGGATTTAAGGATTCCATTTCATAATATAAGTACTTGCAAACATCTCATTGATATCAATATATTAGACGGTTGGGTTGTACCCCCTCTGAACATTGATCCTTATAATACTTCGTATACGAGGCTGTCACGGGGGTAAAAAGTCAAAACAGTTAAGCACGCAAGTTTCACCTTCAATCAATAATAAACCAGAAAATCTTCAATCGATAGTAAACCACAAAACCTTCAATCGATAAGACCAGAAAGACACTGCAAAACATAATCGCGACAACTTATAGTAGGTCACTGGAATGCTTCTTTGATTAACAATAAGACCGATGACATAAATCATTTGTGATTATAAAATAAATGTACTGGCGATTACCGAAACCTGGCATGAAGACTACAATACGATCTCTCTGAAACAGCTTTGCGTTAAGGGAATTTCAGTAGTCGAGGATGCCAGGTTCAGAAAAATATAAGATTCACATAACCTACTAATAACTACGGAGGTATTGCTGTCATAGCAACCCAAGGCGTGAGGTTAACCGAAATAACATTGGGGAAGTATTCCACCTTTAAATGTCTTAGCTGCCAAATAACATCTGGTAGCTCTACCTGTTTCTTAATCACCATATGCCAGCCCGGCTCAAAGCAGCTGACCGAGACATTTTTCTGTGAGTTATCAACTCTACTAGCAAAAGCCTCATATACTAACTTCTTCATCACAGATCTAAATATTCATCTGGAAAAGGTACACAATACATCAAGCAACCGGTTTAAAGATTTACTGAACTCCTTTGTATGAAGTCAGACGTTCCACAAGGATTGGTACTAGGTCCTTTACTTTTCATCATGTATACAAAATAGTTATTTGACATCATTACAGCACACTGACTTCTAGCTCACTGTTACGCCAATGACTAGCAATTGTACTTCCATTGTTCTCCAGACGATACAATCGTACTAAAACAATCCATTATTCATTGCATAAATGACGTTAACATTTGGATGTCATTGAATAAATTGAAACTTAACCCAACCAAAACTGAGTTCCTTTGGACAGCTACCTGAAGACGCCGACACCTTTTGGAAAAAGTCCCACTTTCTATTTCAAATATCAGTATGATTGATGAAACCAATGTCAAGCTACTTAGAGTCTACTTGGATTCGAGTTTGTCTCTTAGTAAACAAATTAACAACATAACCAGCTCTGCCTTCTATCATTTAGGCCATATTAAATCTATTTGTGAAACCATCCCAGCAGAAGCAACAAAATTATTAATAAACGCATACGTTATCTCTCGCTTAGACTGCTGTAATGGTATCTACGCACATTTCCCGGAACAGGAAATAAACAAATTACAATCTGTATTTGGTTGGACCAAAGTCATGGAAAAAACTACCTAATAAGCTGAGACAATTAGACAGCTTACCACAGTTCAAAAAACAACTAAAGACAGACTTGTTTTAACAATCATATAAAAACCTATAGAAGCAGACAGTTACAACATAACCTAATATTTTCCACTTCTAGTATGCGCTCCGCGAAAACACTCAATTCTTCCTGGTACTCCCAACTATTATAGTTTTAAACATTATTTCCATTTTTGCATCTAATTTAGTGAATAAATAATAGTAGAATAAATAAAGAGTTAAGGTTGTTATTATGGCCGTTAGACTTATTTAACTGTAAATAGTTGCGGATATTTTATACGAATCATATGTTTTTCCGAGAAACGATTCTCTACGTTTCGTTGAATGTTTATGTGGAAAAACATACGGTTCGTATAAAATATCCACAACTATTTACAGTTAAATAGTAAATAAGTTTTTTAGCCAGTAAGTTGTTTTGTAATATAATTTATTTTTTTATCTGAGAGTTGCAATTTCATTCTTAAAGCTCATTTTTTTAACATGAAAGGACTTAGGCCCGGTTGTTTAAAGTTGGGTTAAATGATACGCTTTTTTTAATTACATGCCGACTCGATGTGCTGAATAAACATTCGTGATCTGAGCTTGTATAGAACTTTTGCACTTTAAATTCAACATTTAAAATCTTTTTTTTTTCTTCTAAATTTCAAGTATTTACATTTTTCGTATCGCCCTGCAAAGATTTAGCGTATTGTAACTGTACTGTAACTTTGTTAATGTAAAGATAGTATTGTTATCAATTTGCTTTTGTGATATTTAAGAGGCTCTTATACTTTCAATATTGGCATTAGTTTAATCACTTCCCGCTAAAAATGGCGCTAGTTTCGCTCAAACATGTATTATTTAAGCACAAAAAACGATAGCGAGAAATATACAATACTATAAAACGAAATAGAAATGTGCAAACTTTAACGCCTGACTTTTTAACTGCGTAGTGCTACATACGTAACCCTTTCTACATGAACGTAAGTTTTGCAAGTTTGGCGAAATTTTTCTGTACAATAATTATTCGATCCTTATATTAGAGATGTGACAAAGCCGACCATGCAATGGATATTGTTTCTTTCTGAAATTTCACTCAAAATTTGCTTTTTTATGCTATTTTTCTGATTTTTAAGAAAAACATTTTTTTAAGATCTCCATTACATGTAATATATTATTTATATTATATGTTATTATTTTTTCTTTAGCGTTGAAAAATTGTATGACGTGTGTGAATTTTCACTATATTTTTTATTGTTTTATAACATTTTGTCTAATATCAATGTTAAATAATTCAAATAAAAACCATTTAAAAAAATTATGCGTGTACTTATGTATGTGCGTTAGAAGTTATACTTAAAAAGTAGAATAAAGACAAAATAATAATAATAATAATATTTTCGTTGTCTGTCCGTTACTTAATGGAAAGACGACTTTAGATATTTAGAATGTGACAAGCAATCAGCGCTCAACTCATGTTGCGCGGTCACGCAAAAGTTGTTATTAATTACTATACAGTCGTACACCCATGAAAATATGGTTAAGTATAAAGAGAATATAGAAATAAAAATATTCTGAATTATCTTTTCAAAACGTAAGACTTTCATGAAAGTAACTTATATCGAATATCTAAAATTAATTCGCAATAATAAAAGTCAAATAAAATGATAATCATCCGTATTCTGAACTAAGCAACATTGCTATTTCTGTATCTTGACAGTTATTGTATTACATTGTGATGCCGTTTTTTTGACGTTTTATGTTTGACAGGTTTGAAATTAATGAATTCAATCAATTAGAAAGATCATTATTCGTAATTGTGAATACATTAACATTTGTTTACGTTTTAGGGCTTTCTGATTGATTCATTAATTATTTCAAACATGCCAAACTTAAAACATCGAAATTAGTGTCAATATATTGTTATACATACCTGTCAAGATTGGGATAAAGATCTGACATCCCAATATTTTCAGAATAGCACAGATTAACTTTATAAAGTATTATATATTTATCAAATTTCTGAAGGGTGATAGTGCAAAATGATTAAACTTTTTTTTGCTTGTATTGAAGCGAATTTATTTTTAATATTCTACATAAGTTACTTAAATAACAATCAAAAACGGAACATATAAACGTAAAACCTTATGATTAATATAATAACAAAAGATATAAATCATAAAATCTGATTTTGAAAACTGGAGAAAAACGATTATTTGAAAAGATCAACAACTGACCATAATAAACGATTATAAAAAACATTCATGCATGTATGCGGTAGAAGTAATATTTAAAAACTAAAATAAAGACAAATTATATATTAATGATGCTCAAAGTATTGAGTTGTATAAATCTACACTGATCATTGTCTATTACTGTATTGAATTCTATGAAAAGAATGAAAACTCATACTTACAGAAATGTAACCTCAAATATCTAAATATAATAATTTGGTTGTCTATCCGTAACTTGCTGGAATGACAACTTTATATAATTAGAGTGTGACACGCAATCAGTGCATGGCTCACGATTATTTAAAAAGTGTAATAAAAAACGATTAACGGAACATATAAACGAAAACAAAACGATTCATTAAAACAGGGTATTTAAATAATACAACATATAAAGATGTTATAAAAGGAAAAAAGAAGGATTCATAAGATCCGATTATATGAACTGGGGTAAAACGATTCATAAAAAATATCGACAATTGACCACAATAAATAAAAATATATAACGACGGACGACAAAAATGGAGCATATAAACGGTTCCTATTAAGGAACGGGCTATTAAGCCGGAGGATAAATTAATAATCGGGTTTTGCAAAATGATTTAATAAGTTTATATGTTCAATTTAGTCGCCCGACCAGAGTTGCCAACAGCGCTTGGCCTAATATCGCCGTTTCCTATACATAAAGTAGCCTAAAGTAGCCCAAACGCCAAAATATCAATATGAATAAAATAAAATGTAATTTTTATCAATTTATTTATAACATATTTATAATGTATTGATAAATAGGCCTAAGCCTAATATAAAAAACCGTAATGTTCGTTAAAAGAAAGTAAAGTAAGTAGATAGGTACCATTTTAAAAACACCGGAGACGTACATTTTGCTACCAGCGTGAAAACTTACCATGTGATTGCTTGGTTGAAAGTTGTTGCAGCACACCTCTTACATTCATATAGGTACGAATTCTAAGAATAGCGATCAGCATGGGTAGTTGCAGGCGATTCCTTAATTTTGTTTCAATTGTCCCCATTAGCCATAAAACAGCCCAAAAATCTACAGATTCATACATGTCAATCAAAAGATAAACCCTGTGATTGTACTAATCTGCAGTCAACGGAAGATATAAGATATCTAGGTGTGTACATAGACCAGCATCTTACCTGGAGAAAACATATTTTGAATCTCACAGTCCGAATAAGAAAGCTAGTTTATTTTTTCAAAGAAATTAGAGATGTACTCGACGCACCGACAAGAAGAATAGTATACTATGCACTGTGTCACTCACTCATTAATTATGCAACTGTCAGTTGGGGTGGTGCAGCTTGTACTATATTAGATTCATTAAGCAAAGCCCAGAAAATGGTATTGAGAGTTCTTCATAAAAAACCATTTCGTTTTCCTTCAGAAGAACTTTTCAGAGAATGTCACGTCCTGGACATCAATCAAACATATTTACTCAACACTTTAAAATATTTTTTCCGACATAAACAAGATCACCAACAAATAACTCACTCACATTCAACAAGGGCCCAGGTGAACTGCAACTATCTTGTACCAAAATTCAAAAAAACTTTTTCACAAAGATTTCACCTCTTCCAAGCACCAAAAACATTCAATACTCTTAACACTAAACTTAAAACATGTAGCCATAGTCTCGCGTATTTTTCTTCTAAAGTGAAACTCTGGCTGCATGAAAAGGGAAGGAAGCATGCCCAAAACCTATTAAAAGCCATCATATAAACTAAATTTAAAATATACTATTCCTACAAGAACATTTACTGTCACTTACTGTCTTACTGTTACTGTCATCTTTTTAAATACTCTTAATTGTTTTATTTTATTTTATTTTATTAATATCCTATTCAGATCATTTTTTTCACTTACTGTCTTACTGTTACTGTCATCTTTTTAAATACTTTTAATTGTTTTATTTTATTTTATTTTATTAATTTCTAACAAGAACATTTACTGTCACTTACTGTCTTACTGTTACTGTCATCTTTTTAAATAATCTTAATTGTTTTATTTTATTTTATTTTATTAATATCCTATTCAGATCATTTTTTTCACTTACTGTCTTACTGTTACTGTCATCTTTTTAAATACTTTTAATTGTTTTATTTTATTTTATTTTATTAATATCCTATTCAGATCATTTTTTTTCCTTTGTCTATAATATAATTAATTAACACCATTATTAAATTGTAAACATTTAATTATTACTATTACTTAATTTTAATTGGCAATAAGATTTATTCACAAATGTTATATAAATAAAAAAAAATTTCTTGAACATTATACTACTGGAAGAGCACTGTCTGCTATAATACAGTAAATTACTAGTGTAGCAGGCAGGGCGTCAAATCAATTTAGTGTTTACTTGCTGCCAAGACACTCAACAACAATGAAAAAAGCTTCATTAAATTTTGTAAACACTGTAAACATTTGTAACATTGAACATTGAATAAACATAAACATTTGAATAAACATTACGCTTAAAATTCTTTCAATGACAGCATTACACAAAGGTAATTGTATTTTTTTTTCTTAATTATTTGCGATTCGGCTGATTTAAATAACTTGTCTCTGAAGTAGCCTAGTAGGCGACCAGTCGCCTTTTAGATTTTTTCGTCGCCAATTCTCTTTCTGAGTAGCCTAAATGGCGAAAAATCGCCTACGTTGGCAACTCTGCGCCCGACGGCAAATACGAAAATCGTGTACTAGGACCTCTTAATTGAAAATATTTTACAAAACAAACAAACTCAAAACAGTATTATATCGTTTTTCTGAAAATTTTTCAAACAAAACATCAAAACAAACAAACTCAAAACAATATTATATCGTTTTACTGAAAATTTATCAGTTAAAATAAAAACACAAAAAAATGCCGGTTCAAAAGATTTCACATCACTATTTCGTGAAAAAATGACAATTACCGTTGAGTAAAGAAATAGACGGAGTATCTTATTTCATTAAAAATATTGTTTGCAGGTAAAAGAAAGGACAAAAATTCAGTGTATATACAGAACAAAGTCTATATATCATATTGTTTCAAGAAAACAGATAAGAATAATGGAAAAAAAACATCAGAATCAGCCCGCAAAAACAAACAAAATTTGACAGTTGTAAAAAATAAAAATGGCGACATTCAAATTCAAGTATTTTTAATACATTTAACAGTTATTTTCTGCATTTACCGTTGTCCCCGCGATATGGGATTTCTAAAATGCATTCATTATACGGATATCTTCCCTTTATTAACACTCAGGTAAAGTTTACGCAGCATTTTAAGATATATTCGTATAAACTAGCGGGAGCGTAACCTGACGACTGGCGTAGTTGGTGTCCAACCAACGACTGATTTGAAAGAAAAATGATCTTTTAACAGACTATACGATTTAATTAATTCAAATTTCTGTGTATGAGG